>SDEE01000090.1:0-111070 GCA_004126415.1 Candolleomyces aberdarensis
CATTATGTCGTTTTGTGTAAGTATGGCTTCGGGCCGTGTAGGCGGGCGCTAATTCGTTGCCTGTATCAGAGCTTCGCCTTACTTCTCATCGTTCTATATCGAAGAATATCACAAATCACCGGTGCGTATACCAATCGTAGGTTATCCCTCTCATGATTGGACCAGGCAATTGAACAGAACCTACACATCCACTAGCCTGGCCTACGAGCTCGGAGGTAAAGGAGGGCACTTGCACATCCACGCCGCTTCACCAAATTTGACTGTTCATTGTGCCTTTCCAAAATCACCAACACCAGGTGGGTAATTCGTACGTTTATATTATGCTACTTGACTCCGGAAAATGACTACCGATGCTAATTTCCTTATCGGACGATTCTATCGCAATAGATTCGGGCGCCAATCGATTGATGGATAAGGTTTGCGGAAGATGCTCTTTGAATTGGGGTTGACCTGCTGACACGCAAACCAATTGGAAGGGGAGGTGTAGGCATTTCATGTATGCGTAATTAAGATGATAGGAATACCCTCAGCCCCAACCCTCACCCTCTTCAACGAATATTGGGAAGTGAGCCATCGCTTTGCACGGTCGTGATCCGAGGCGCTTTGACTCCGTCTTGTTTGCGCGGTAAATATTGGAGTTCTACGATAAATGCGAATGCCAAATCAATGCTGACTGTGTGACATGCGACTCGGAGTGCATTTAAATTTTACCAAGTGTCATCTGATCCTATACTCGTCCGCTCACCTTTCATAAAACTTGAAAATTGATTCTAATATTGTCTCCCCATGCACTGTAGAGTATCTCGCAAACATTGATATTACTAAGACGCGCAGTGGAGAGGGGCGGTGTAATGAGGGTAGGTCACTTGAAGAGACTTCAAGAGAGACCTGAGAGCTGAGGTCCGTTAATCCGTGCACAAGTCCGTGCGCAAGTCAACTCTCCTAATCCCGCCACGGGCTCCGAGCGTGATTAGTACCCTCGAGCCCCGTCGTCGAGACCCTCAAACCAACCATTTGAATCTAGCTCATGGAGAAGGATAATTAAAATATCCACCGCTTTCAGCATGGCCCTTATAAGGCTGGTATGACACACCGAAATCTACCGCTAAACTCTACAAGGAGTCAAAGTTCCTTTGAAATCTGTTACAAATAGTGGTTCACGACCGACTTCACCAAACCAGATTTAAGTTGTTGGAATTCTCCAAGCACACCTGCATCATTCAATGTTACCAACCTCCGATCCTTCGCCTTGCCGTTCTCCTCTTTTGTGGGTACGTTGGAGAATCCGCCCAGCATTCGGAACGAGCGTGGCTCTTTAATGTTGGGTCCCAAACAGCTCCGCCGTATGGGTCATAGAAAATAAGGAAAGTGTCTGAGTAGGTTGTCTACATGGGTGCAATTAGTCGGGAAAGATGAAACGACGATGCAAAAATCACTCTCACCTGGAGGTCGTTGAGGAGGGACCTGGCTGGATCAAACCCAGGACGGATAAGTTCCTGATCTTGATTTATGGCGACAGTGTTCGCGAACCTTCCGCCCTTGCTCAAAGCTTCTCGTTCGCAGCGATGTTGTGA
This sequence comes from Candolleomyces aberdarensis, assembly GCA_004126415.1. Lineage (NCBI taxonomy): Eukaryota > Fungi > Basidiomycota > Agaricomycetes > Agaricales > Psathyrellaceae > Candolleomyces > Candolleomyces aberdarensis. The sequence goes on from SDEE01000090.1 coordinate 1,575, forward strand.
ACGTAGCGGGGGAGCACGGATGGTTTAGGGCTGGACAAGGAAATCATAATCCTCGGTCGGATGAATGAACAGACCCTAAAAAGAGAGTAAGCTTAGGAAATGCGTTGGAAGACGCAATTTGATAAAATGTACCTTGACATTGAATGATCCATTCTCAATTGTTTGAATATACTTCCACGTCGCTCCCGGCAAGCGCACGCACGCGTCTTGCGAAAATGGCATCCGGTCCTCCGTTTGACCACATCTTCCCGCCTTGATCGACTTCCGTCAAGATGATCCACACTATGATCTTCCCGCACGGGGTTTTTCCCTGGCTGGCTGACGGGGAATACCCTTGGATTTCCTCTGGGTAACCCGCAGTTTCTCTCTGGTGAACCCAGTGAAATTCCAGGCTTTACCAGGGGTTTTTTGACGGAGAAATCCAGCCCAGTGCTTACCCAGGCCTGAACCACCGGGATACCTCTGTCACAAAAAAGCCCGGCCGATTTCCCTGGAGACTGGACAGCCTGGCAATCCCGGGTCAATTTCAAAATTCTGTCGCGGCCAGGCGTGGGACGGCTGTATCCAGTACAGACCAGAGGAAACATCCGGGAATAGGTTTCATAGTGCCAAGCTCCAGCCGGCTTAGGAAGGACTGGCTTCGACGCCCCCTCACCTTCAGCCACTTTCTCCTTCCTCGTTCCATACAAACACACCCACAACCCACCATCCTCCCACTTCCACTCGCTCAAGAAGCGTATCACCGTAGCGAACACGCGCTCCTTGGTGAAAGGCACAATAGCCAGGGTGCTAGCAGGAATCCCCGCATCACTGCCCACACACTTCCCATCGCCAACGAAAAACTGAGTATAAGGCAACTCCACGACCTCTTCTCTAACATGTCCACCCAACAACCAATGCGACGCAAACTACCCCTTAACCGATCGACACGTCCCCGAAAACGCAGAATAAAAGGTAGCACACGAACGTCTGGCATCTGAACAGCAACGTCAACACCGTACTTGTCCTTCTTGCAGAGCACGTCGGAGATAATGGAAGAGATGCTGGGCCTATCATGTTCTATTGCTTCTGTAGCCCACGATTCGGTATTTTACGGTTCTTGAGCGATTTCTTCGTCTTCTTCTTCGTCTTCGTAGTCACATTCTACCACCAGATCTTCTACAGAATGCCGTTCTACAAAATACCACTCCACTCGCTTAAGGTTTGGTATCTTGTGGAATCGGTACTTGCGTCCCCCAGAGCCTTCAATTTCTTGTTCTTGTCCGGTTTTAAGCGCGATCCAGCGAGTTTTGAATTCAGGAGAAGCCAGAACTGCCGTGATACAGTGATGACATTCTCCAGACCATGCGAAAGGATTTGAGTCTTCCGAATCACCCAAATGGACCTCGGAATCTTCAAAAGCGGTGAGGGTCACTGATACGACTTCCAGCCTTTCCAGTGAGGACAGGGCTTTCATGTAATGAATCTAGAGCGACTCAAGTAAGCGAGGATACTAATAGAGATATGTCTTTTCTCGGTCTCACCGAAAGCCCTGCCCCATTTTCATACACGATGGATTTAGGAAGTGGTGGCGCTAGGTAAAGGGCACAGTCGAGGTTGCATAGATCGCACCAGGTCCTCGTTTGGCGGAGCCGTAAAATCCTGAGGTTAGCGAAACGCTGAGTAGCAGAAATCACAGATGGGGTCGGTCGTTGGACGCCGTTGATATGGAGCTCTGAAAGGTGAGCTGGCGGGTTCACAAACAAGTTGATCAATTCGACAGTGTCAGGGACCCTGCTCATGAAGGTTTCGTCCAGCCGCAGGATCTGGAGCTTCCTCAATGGCTTGAGATCGATTGCTCCGTCCGAATGTTTTAACCACGAGCAGTGGATAAACCTAAAGAACGACGAGTGAGTGCTGCACAAGATAGGGTGTCTCGTCAAGCTTACCTCGTCCAGTGACCCAAAATCCTTAGGAACATATCACAGCCCTCTTCCAAATCTTTTGCGGATCGAACACTGAGCGACCGAAACCAAACTTCCAGCACAATCTCCCGGTATGTCCTTGATGCAATACTCAATGACGCGAGAACATGCCAGGGCGGCTTGGTTGATAGAGCCAAGTCGTCCAGGTTTTCAAACCTGGAGATGGGAGGAGGTGCTGCCAAAGCATATACGGCTTCCACTATTTCTCTGACAATTTCTAGGGGGACGGAGAGATTTGAATGGGATGGATTGAAGGGCATTAGATTCAGCTCCCCTTGATGACGGCTGTTGACAACAAAGATAGGTTCGAATTCCGCTGATCAATTGAAGCTGCATTGGAATTTGGTGCATGGGATCGTAGTCGATGCATTGTCTTGCGAAATTGTGGCTCATGATACGTATATCTCGAGGTCTTGCGAATGCTATCCGAGGTCCTTCGATGGCTTCTACCTTTCATTAATGGGACTGCCAACGGCTGCAACGTTTGGGGGGCTGACAAATCGTACAGCCACCCCAGTTCCCATTGGTCCTGTCACTGTGTCAGTGTTTGGTCCTATTTGGTCCCGATCTAGGATATGATATGATATCGATAGGATCAAGCACCCTTTCCTCAGTTGCGCCATAATCTTCCTCACCTGTCTTCAAGCGAGCCCAGTGATGGACTACAGCTCCGAGAACGGTGAAGGAAGCTTCATGTGGCAGGGCTATAACTTGTACTCGGAAGATTCTGATTCTTCGCTCGTAGCTGATTCTTCAACCGTAGCNTGATTCTTCAACCGTAGCTGATTCTTCAACCGTAGCTGATTCTTCAACCGTAGCTGATTCTTCAACCGTAGCTGGTTCTTCTACCGTGGCTGGTTCCATTGGCTTGTCCGTTGAGGCTGTTGGCTCGTTATCGAGAACGGGCTCTCCGGCAGATGGTGCGCTATCGTCTCGGGTTGTGTTATGGGTTGCCCCTGAGTCTACATCCATATGGGCAGAAGATTCGTCCGGAATAGATTCCAAGGAGGAAGTAACCATAGGAAGTGGGCATATACGCAGTTTCGGTGTCGGCTCCTTGGATGGAGAACGTGTGCGAGCTCGAGTGGGAGACGGCGGCGGGTGGCGAAGATCGATTTGTGGCAAGAACGTTGAGAATAATAATGGCACAGACTTGGCTCTTCCGTTATCCGGTGAAGGGCTCGAGGCATGTGCGGGTGGCGGTCTGCTTCCCGTGGAGTTAGGTTTCTTTGATAGAGGTCTGGAAGGCTTGCGACGCTTTGAAGGCAAAACATTGGAGTCTGAAAAATTCCGTGTATGCGAGGCAGGACGTTTGGCAGACCGTGGCTTCCTCGGTTTGACCTCATCTGCGCCTAAAGACTGGTCCCGCTTCAAACGTTTGAGCTCTCTACCCTCTTCTGACTGACTTGCGTTGGCATACTCGTCGAGAGGTGGAGGTGAGACAGATCTTTTCGCCCTTGTCAGAGACTGGTCCATCTTTTGAGGTGAGAGCAAGAGCTCGTCGTCGTTGTCTTCTGGCTCGTCATCGTCCTCGTTCGACTGGGTTGAAGAAGAGGGTTTGTTCGCGTTCAATTTGCCCTTCCTGGCCGACCGAGCCTTCTTAAGAGGCGATTCCTGTGGTACTTGCAGAATTTCGTCTGGCAACGTAACCCGCGATCTAGTGGACCGTCCCTCCATAGCTGTGTCCACTGCAAGCTGCAAGCTCGTACGATGTGGCTTCTGCGAAGAGCAGTGAGCAAATTCTGTGGGGAGTATGATAAGATATTGTGGATACCTTGACCAACAAATGAGGAAGGAGAAAAGCCTTGGATGAGCGTGAGAACGACGCGACAGGCATTTACGACTTCAACAAGTGTGATGGAGTCACGTGCGTGACATTGACATACCCATTTCCTTTTCCGCGACTTCGACCGGGGTTTAAGCAGGACGATGGCCTCCTCTCTCCTACCCTCGCTCATTCGCCGCCATACTCTGCGATGCATCGCCCCAAAATGCGCCAGAAGAACTCTATTCCAGCGTAGATTCCATGGTTCTGCCCTTGCTAGCCTGCCACCTCTCCCTTCACAACGACCTGGATACTCGTCCGTCTTTCCTGCTTCATTTCCGCTATTCTTAATATTCAAGGGAGGACAGAACTCAAGAACTGCAGATTGAGAAACCTCCCAAATCCATCCTCATAGTCAACAAGATGCGAACTCAGCCCGTTATTCTTGCTATTGACGCTCTGCTCGAGTTAGTGGGCCATGGCGAACCCACTCTAGCTCCGTGTCTAACGCTCTCGAACACCTAGATATGTTCACGAGCACTATCCAGACGTTCGTGTCTTCCATGAAAACAGGCCAGATATCCCACATGGCGCAGAAGAATGGTCATCCGGTACGTGCCATCTATCAAAAGGCTGCTTGACATACTCATCCTTCCCCAGGTCCAGATGCGGAGAAGATCGACCTTGTCGTAACCCTTGGTGGTGATGGGACAATCCTTCATGCATCCTCGCTATTCAGCACTGGGGCAGTCCCGCCTGTGCTAAGCTTCTCTTTGGGGACGCTGGGGTTCCTGCTTCCTTTCCGTTGGTATAATCAGTTCTTCCGTTGAATACTGGTTTGACAGTGCTCGCGCTTAGACATTGACGATTTCGCCAAAGCCCTGGATAGTGTCTTCGCTGGAAAGGCCACTATGTTGAACCGAATGAGACTCGCTTGCACGTTCTACGATGCAGAGCTAGAAAAGAAGGGGGAGTCAACCGACGGTTAGTCCCAAATCCTACCATTAGGCAACCGGTCATTAAACTCCCTATATAGATTGGCAGGTCATGAATGAGATTGCACTTCATCGTGGAGCGAGTCCCCACCTCAACACGATCGACATATTCGTTGACGGGCAGCATCTCACTGAGGCTGTGGTAGGTTCTACCGCTGCCCACGATACATTACGCTGTTGACTTGAATTATCCACAGTCTGATGGGCTTATCGTGTCGACGCCCACCGGCTCCACTGCCTACTCTCTGTCAGCCGGTGGACCCATCGTGCACCCTTCTCTCAGTGCCCTGGTATTGACGCCGATTTGTCCCCGAAGTCTGTCCTTCCGTCCTCTCGTATTCCCCTCCACTTCTATCGTCACTTTGCGGGTAAGTTCAACGGTCAATTTAGGCTATAGGTCGTTACTGAATGTACTAGATCGGAGATAGAAGTCGCGCTCCTGCGGGAGTGTCGATGGACGGCCGAAATTCACATGTCCTTCAGCCCGGAGAGCTTGTCACGGTTCAAGCATCTCCGTTCCCAGTTCCATGCATTAACCGTTCCTCAATCATCGACTCTACGGTCGCAGCAGAGATGCAGCACCGAGAAGGGGCTGGACCCGGCAAGGAAGATGACTGGGTCCGCGACATTAACAATTTGCTTCAATACAACGCAACCTTCCGCAGCAAAGCACTTTTGCGACACAGCCGGACGTCATGAACTTTTTTTTTTTTGCTTTCATATAATGGACTACCGCTATCGAGTTCTACGATTCATGCATATGACTACCGCGTATGTAAGTAATGTACAGTGTTTCAGACAAAAAATTACTGCTCTGGGATTTGCCACCTCATGCTTTGTGTCAGCCCTACCAGAGTCTGGACCAAAGGATACGGAACAGGAGGATAAGCAGCGCCCATATTCCATGCAATGGACTGAAGTTGGGGTATACTCCATGCAAACAGATTCAGGTCACCGCCGACAACCCTGGGTTCAATCATGTCTGTCGATCTATCTATCTTGCACCTCCAAACCACGACCGCCGATGATTCTCTCTGTGGGCTGGCGACCCCGCTCTCGACGTGGGGGTCGATCTCGGTTGCCTGCTAGCCGGGCCCTTGCTCTTCGAGGTCTCACCACCAAACGTGACCTTTGGCACATCCAGATATTGCGGTGGCGGAGTCGGTGGTAGAATCTCCTTGGAACCCTTCCCGTCCTTCCCATTGGCCTCTCGAATGTATATTTGGATGATCTCTCCTCTGAGCAGGCGGGCGACGGCGCTCGGCCATGCGCTCTCTGAGATGCGGACGGGCAGTCGTTGTTTGCCTTCTCCTACAAACTCGGACAGGACGGCGAACCCGATCTTCTCTCGTGGTATGTTGGCGAGTTCCTCGGGGAATTCTTTCTGGGCGATGTCCAGTGCGAGCTAGAGGCGCAGGAGGGGGTGAGTTGACTGAAGCTAGGGTGCTGCTGTAGGATTTTTCACCTCGTAAGTGTCTGCTGGCTTCACATAGACGAGTTTATTTTGGTGTTGATAGGTGACAATGTCAGCTGGTACTGTTGGAGTTGAGCGGTAGATGCTTGATTGGGCCATTCCGGGCATGTAAGGCGTTGATACAAGTGGGTGTTACTGTTCGATGTGGGATGGACGGGGGAAGCTTATATACCTGCCAAGGCATTGCCTCACCAACAATGGGCTACAGCATCGTTACCCATCAATATACTACTGCTGCTGTTGAGTTCGAGCTAGGAAGCATAATAGAGACGCTCGACTAAATTAAAGTTTGATGCAGTGCAGTCAGTGGTGTGCGTGTCCACTGCGGAAACAGTCAGGCTCAAGCAGTGCTCATGGCGCCCACGAGGATGTCGGGGGAGCCTAACACGGCTTTCGAGTCAACCGGGGGAAGGCGAATGTCGGCGTCGATACGTTGCGTGCCTCCCTGACACACTCCGGCGGCCTCGACATGGGGTAACCCCTTATTGTAAAATATAACGGACGTTCACGAGTCACAAAGGATTTACTGTGCGAAACAATAGCAGTGCTTAGCTACGTACGGTCCATATAGACGGTCTCAGCTCATATCGGAATCTAGTAAAGCGTAGAAACCTTGTGTAGGTCGCTTGGCAGCATTACCCACTTTCTGAGGTGACGTCGGCCCAGAGGCTTTTTTCGCCTTCCTCGTCTTTTTCGACAGCTCCTGCCTGAACAGTGCAGTAGACTCTCCCTCGATCGCGCTCCACACATCGTCGACACCGGTTATCGTGGCCCCACTCGCGTCATTAAGAAGCTTGTGGAATTGCTTTCCCGAGATTGCGTGGGTAGGAATAGGGACTCTATCCTCGAGCAGGAGGGCCTGCGATAATTGCTCGATGGCCTCGAAAGCCGCCAAAGCCTGGGCCATGAGTTGAATGTTTCGGTCCACGAGCTCCGGGAGACCCAGATCGGCGGTCGTTTCCTCCTCGTCACGATCAGTGGTAAAAGCCGCCAGGAAACAGCGGGCTTCAGTCACCGTCCAGACTTCCTGCTCTCGTGCCTTGTTTCCGCCATGTTCTTGAGCGCGAGCGTGAAGAATGTGCGCTACCCAACGAACTACGAGAACCGAAGCCAGTTTGTGTGGCGGAAGGGAACGAATGGACGACGTGTTGGATTTTAGCAACCGCAGCATGACTTCCAATCTCTCTGCTTTCGGTCTCAGCAGGAGGGATGGCGCGTCTTCGTCGTTGTAGTGACCAAGGTCGATCGAAGCAAGGAGATCTTGAAGAGGGCGAACGGTAAGGGCTTCGTTAGCGATTCGAGTTCCTCGACGGAGGTACTCTGTGACCACCGATGGTAACGTCCTCTCTAGTCTGCTCGAGGAAAGGGAGGCCGGAGGTTCCGTTGCTTCGTCCTCTGAAGTATGTAAGCGATTTAGTTCCCCTCGTAAGGGCGCAAATACGTTGGACTCATCCTCAGAGTCGGATTCCACGACGTCGACGATTTCGTCTTGATCTGAATCCTCCTCTTCCTCTTCCTCTTCCTCGATTTGACTTTGACTTTGAATGGATTCTTCCCCATCGTCTGATTCTTCCGGTGCTGCCGGAGGATCGGGGAGTCCAACAGCATCGTCCAGGATAGAATAAACCCATTGCCTGATCGGTTGACTAATACTCCTGCTGACAGTCTCTACGTCTGGATTCTCCAGGAATATTTTCGGCCAGCAGGTGGAAGTGCTGAGGATATCCATATTTTTTGGAGTGAAGTTGCCCGTTCTGTAAGCGTGGATGACCTTTTCCCGGACTTGAAGAAGCGCCTCGTCTTCTAGACTCATGTCTTGCAGGTGATGGAAAAGGCGGCGGGATAGCATGGGAAGGAATGGGCATGCGTCAGGTCTATGGAGAGCGCAAACTTGGCTTGGCCAAAGAGACGAATCCTCGGGACCTGTTTTAGGAATGGCGTATTGCAATGTGGCTTCGACAATGTTTTCGACGACCTGTGCTATTTCTCCTGGCCCCATCAGTGTAGAGTCGAAACGAGCCACCAAAACGTTGACAGTGCGCTCGATGAGATCCATGACGCTGCCAACTTCGTGCTTTCCCTTCCTACGATTGGGGTTCGGAGTGAGCACAGTTCGGATCACCTTCGCGGTATGTTCGATCCGTTGCGCCACCGATAAATGTCGTTCAAATAGGAGCGACTGAGTCCTGCGTTTATTGGTCTCCATCTGCGTTGTGAAATCGTTGCCGACAATGGCTCCTAGGAGAGGAAGCAGAGTGACGGGCAGATTGAAGTGGTCGGCGAGGGCGATGGGGGTATATACAGTCACCGAAAGTCGCAATGACTCGTCTGATGGTGGTATGAGGCCCTTTCCTGCCTTGACATCCGTGTTAGTTTTGCGGTTGGCTTTTGGCCGGAGCACAACCTGGAAGTCATCGTTGCCACCAGGAATGGGTTCATCATTCAGGGACGACGCTTGCCACACCATTTCATCGATGGGAATGTAGCCTCGGTACCCTTCGGTGTTGAGAACGACGAAATCGGAGTCATTTCCTACAACATAGCCGTTGAGTCTGCCTGCCAACTCTACAGCATAAGGATCGCCTTCTTCATCGGCGAAATGAACTTGGAGCGAGTCATTCTCGATTTTAATTTCTTTGAGCGCATGAACGCAAGTTGCATAGGCAAGCGGAGGAAGGATTCGTGTCTCGTTGAGCGACCTTGGGGTTGCACGAGAAGTTGGTGAAGTTCGGAAGAAGAGAAGTCCCGGCTGAACATGCGACTGGGAGAGTCTAGTGACCAGCGTTGGAAACTTGAGGTCAGGATAGGCCCCTTTAGACCTGTAAGAATAACTACTGGGAAGGAAGATTCTGCCGAGCCGCACCATCGAAGACGAAGTGAACCCTAAGCCCGACTTTAAGCCAGGCTAGCACCACTGTTTTCACGAGCTGGTGGTACTCTCGATATTCGCCACCGTAGACCCATGGAAGGCCAGAATTATGGTACAAAGTGTAAATGAACCTTGACGAACATAAGCGGCTTCATTCAAATTCGTCTAAGCGAATGGACGTACGACCAGCCATCAATAACCACAGAGAGCTTGGGTGACTCATTGGTGGATTGCTGTGATAGTTCTATAGCTGTTGCGAGTGTACGCCGATTTTCGCGCAAGTAGGTTGTGAGGCCGTGGACACCCATGCCTCCATGAGCAGGAAAAGATGAAGATGGAAAGGCCAAGGAAAGGATGCTGCACAGCAGCTGATCGCGAAAACCCCTATAGATCAATTCGCGGTGCAGGTGGGAAGAAGAATCAGAGGAGCGCCGGCTACATCACGAACATGGGCAACATGGCCGAGTGGTCTAAGGCGCTGGAATTAGGTCTTCTATATCCAGTCTTCACGGGCGAGGGTTCGAATCCCTCTGTTGTCATCATTTTCCTTTTCCTTTTTGCGAGCGTGAGAAATCTACCCCGCCATCATCAAATATCGAATCGAGCGTCCCTCAGAGTCAGACCGATTGGCCAACCAGGCGAAGTATAGCGCGCACGATGGCTGATAATTCTTCATCGACATCGTCCTCCCCGTCCTTACCTGCTTCTTCACCACCATCATCCGTGCCTTCGCCGGAGATCCAAAGTTTGTCGTTGTCGGAGACGCCAAGAGTTGTGTCCGATGAGGATAAAGCGGAGGCCCTGAAGTACAAGACAGAGGCCAATAAAGCTTTTATCAGTGAGCCCGCGTTTTTTAWAAGTATCCATGCAGATTGCTCATGTGGAATGCAATTGCTTGTGGTAGGCCATGACTTCCCAACTGCTGCAAAGTTCTACACACTTGCTATTGAAAAGAATCCAAACGATCCTACGTTTTGGTGCAATCGTGCTGCTGCACGCGTGAAGCTCGAGGAGCACGGTTATGCCCTATCAGATGCCAGTTAGTTCATGGTCTCTGTTCTACCCCAGGATCGAATTACTGAGCCGAGTTTTGGTGATCAGCTGAAGCAATCAGACTGGATCCAAAATACGTCAAAGCGTACTATCGGTGTGTTCTGCACAAAGTCGCATTACCGTTTAAACACGTCCAGTAACGCGTTATTGTGCGAGCGTAGGCGTGCAACATGTTATCTCCAACTCATGAAGCACCAATTGGCTGTGGCCGACTTCAAGAAGGTGCTATCGCTTGAACCCAAGAACGATACTGTCCGGCAGCAGATGGTAGCAACTCAAAAGTTGATCAGAAAAATCGAATTCGAGAAGGTATGTCGTTTACTCAATGAATGACAGCTATATTTGTTGAACTACTCAGGCCATCGAATTTGAAGGAGAGAAAAACCCGATTGACCGATGCCTAGAAATTATCGACGAAGGTGCCGTACAAGTCCATTCATATGAACCTTGATTCTCAATAAATAGTAGGAGCTTGCGATGTGGATAAGTCGTATGCAGGGCCAAAGCTCGACAACGAAGATGGGAAATACCGCATCACTGAGGAATTCATTAAAGCGATGATCGACTGGTTCAAGGCAGGGAAGACGTTGCCAAAACGCTATGTCTGGGAGATCGTATTGGGTGCCCACGAGCAGTTCGTAAAGGAGGAGAGTCTCGTGAATGTCGATATTCCTGAGGGTGTAACAGTGGACGTTATTGGAGATGTGCACGGTAAGTTTTCACAGTCGGTTTCGGACAGGACGCCCTCTTATGCCGGTGCCCAGGACAATTCTACGACGTGCTACATCTTTACTCCTTGACGGGAACACCGTCTGAAAACCACTATCTTCTCATGAACGGAGATCTGGTCGACCGTGGGTCCTGGTCAATAGAAGTCATTCTGCTGGCCTTCGCATATAAATGTGAGTTATCGAATTTCCGGCTAAACCTTTTTCTGACAATTGGTACTAAGGGCTGTACCCCAAATATATGTACATCAACCGGGGTAACCATGAGGCTAAGGACATGAACAGAGCCTATGGCTTCGAGGGTGAGGCGAAGCATAAGCACGGAGAACAGTCTTACAAGGTGCCGACGCTTCATGTCTTTTCCTGTGTTTTACCCCTGCTAATAAAAATGGCAGCTCTTTGCTCATGTCTTTACAACTCGTGAGTTCCGCTCACGAATCTCCATAGATCTTTTTCTAACCTATTCCAGTGCCACTCGCGACCCTTATCAGCGCGACAAAACCACCTGTAGGGAAAGAAGCCGAAAAAGCAATCTTGACGAGCGACGGATTTAAGAGGTACTTTGTTGTCCATGGTGGTCTTTTCAGCAAAGATGGTGTCACCTTGGATGAAATCCGCAAGATTCAACGCATTGGACAGCAGCCCGGACAAGCTGGCTTGATGTGTAAGCCCTTTGTCGTCTTCTATTCATTTGCTTTCTGCTCACCTCATTGACCAGGCGAGGTACATGCGTCCTAAAAATAATTTGATGTCTCGTGTTTTGAACACTTTCTCTACTTAGATGCTGTGGACAGATCCCCAGGAAGCTCCCGGACGAGGACCCAGTAAACGAGTAGGTTCAGCTCTCCATACTGTAGCCCTTAATCATCTTATGGTGTTCCTAGGGTGTCGGAATTGCTTTCGGACCTGATGTCACGAAGAGATGGTGTGATCTCAACCAAGTCGCAGGAATCATTCGCAGCCATGAAGTTCGGCAAGGTACTGGTGTTGAACATATTATTGGAGACCATCTAACTGATTTCCTTTTCAGACGGATATCAGATCGAACACAACGGACTTTGCACGACTGTGTTCTCAGCACCAAACTACGTCGACCAGTCCGGGAACAAGGGAGCATTCGTGAGTTCAATTGACTTGAAGTCTGTGGCGTGAGGTGTAACATGTGCTGTTGCTAGATTCGCATCGATTCAGCTGGTACTCGAGAGTACATACAATTCGCGGCGGTGCCTCACCCACCAATGAAGCCTATGGCATATGTCCAAGGTGGGCTGGCAAATCTGATGATGTAGTTTCTCTGCTGTATAGTTCAGTTCCATGGTCAGACTTCCGTTTCAAGTTCTCCTTGGCGAATTAGAGTTGCTGTAGTTAGCTGTTAGCGTGGGAATATTCACAGCTACCAATAATAGTCCTGCCAATTGGTTCAATTGGCTCGTATCAGTGCTGTTCTTCTTCAACTCTCCCAGCTGGCATCCTTATTCTGGGGCATAGACTTCTACCAGTGTAAACTCAAATACAACCCTGTAGACCTCTGCGTCGCGTACCATGGACAAAACAAAGTCTAGACTCGCCCAATTTTTCGACAACGAAGAGGAAGAACCGTCCCCCTTCCCAGTGCGACGCACAGAGTTTACTTCTTGTGCCCAAGCAGACTTACCAACAAATTTCCCTATAAATTAGCAAAAGAACCTTGACGATGCCAAGCTGTCTCAATATACATCCGGCATCGTACGCAAAACACGGAGAGAGAAGGAGCAAGAGGCTGCAGAAGCGAAGCGCAAGGAGGAAGAAGAGAGCGCTGCGAAGGCCTATGCAGAGTTTTTGGAGACATTTGAAGGGAAGGATACTGGGAGGAGAAGCGGGGGTAATTTTATTCGAGCAGACACGAAGACTGCGTACGTGCCTGCCGGTCAGACTACTCAAGCCCAGCAGCCGTCTACGAATGTGTTCCGGAGGGTACGTGTCCGTGCCCAGCTTGAAACCCATTCGCTCAATACCATGGCACTCTACAGTCTCCTTCGCCGCCTGGTAGTGCGCCTAAACCCAAGGGAAAGAGGGCCATGGATGCGTTTTTGGAAGAACTTAAGCGGTATGAGTTATATTCCTAGTTTCTTCAACTCCTTGTAATGGTCGTTTTCTTGCAGAGACCAGGCCGAGAGAGAGGCCAAATATGCTGGACGAGGTGCGCTTGTCTTATTGGGGTTGAAACGAAGAATCAAAGTTTTGACCTGAAGCCTAGGGCATGGACGGTCGGTAACTGCAATGGCAGCCTATGAAGGACAAAGCGGTAGCAAGGATAGAGGAGATCCACAGGTATATAATCTCTCAACTCTGAGCTGCTTTTTGTATTCACGATCCCGCGTAGACGACCAATCTTTTTGTGGCCAATCTTCCGCCGCACGTCACCGAGAGTTCACTAGGCACCTTCTTTGCAAGAGTTGGACCCGTTGGATCGGTACGTTCATACTACTCCGTAACATCAGCCACCTAACCATGTTGTGTACAGGTGAAGATTATGTGGCCCCGTGGGGATGCCTCCAGTGGTCCTGGAGCTGATATGACCCAAAGTCGCAAAGTAAAAAGCTCAGGATTGAGCGGATTTGTGTCGTACATGAACCGACACGATGCAGAAGAGGCTTTGCGCGAATTCGACGGTTTTGAATGGGGCAGTTGTGTTCTCCGTGTAGGTTGGAGCAAAGCCGTCCCGATTGCGGCTAAACCGCTGTATCGTACGTGATGAGCACTCTCAAAAGGACGACTCGTAGCTGACTGACGCTGCTTCCAGAATCGAGTTCTTCCCGAAATCGACGAAGTCGGAGTCCAACCCGTAGCCGCTCGAGAGAAAGACGCCGCTCACGTTCCCGTTCTCGCGAGAACAGGCATCGGTCTCGATTTTCTCGCAGTCGCTCGCGGGATAGAGATTACTCGCGCTCTCCACGACAAGGAAGATCATACCCCAAATCCCGATACCATGATTCTTCCCGCAGTCGATCACCACGAAGACGTTCTGAGAGCCCCCACCGGAAAGCGCTTGATGAAGACGATGTCACCGATACCTTTATCAGGGCCGTAGCCGCTGAAGTCAAGGGCCATGGGCCTGAATATGGAAAGATGCTCAAGGAGCGGGAGAAGAACAATCCCAGGTACAAGTTCATGCTGCAACGCGATGTAAGTTGGATTGGTCTTGTCCCAAACCTTTTTTTCTGACGCGATTCGTATAGCACCGTCGCCACGCTTTCTATCGAGGCCTTCTTGAATCCGAAGTTTTTAATAATCCTGAATTCGACGATGAGGTACGCTTTTACTTCAATCGAATAAATCAGCCAGGCTAATGGTTTACATCCAGGGCTACAACTCTGTGTATTCAACTGATTCTGGAGAAGAATCGGAAAGGGAGCGCACGAAGAAAACTACGCTGGGGAAATCGGCGCGAAAGCGATTTGAAGCCATGCTCCGATCCCTTTCAGGGAAATGCGGCGAGATTGGTCGCTGCATGGCGTTCAGCCTCGACCACGGTGAAGCAGCTCACGAGGTAAGACTCAAATACTTACCTTGTGTATTTCTGTATATCTGACCTCTCCACAACACAGGTTGCGGACATCATCGTGGCATCCCTGCTGGTCGACAGCACCCCTGTACCGCGCAAAGTCGCCCGTTTACACCTAATCTGCGACATTCTGCAAAACTCGGCCGCACCCGGCGTGCCGAGTGCATGGAAGTTCCGGATAGAGTTCCAAGGCAGACTCGGGGTCGTGTTCGATCACTTGGCCAACATCTACCACTCCTTCCCAGGTCGTATTACGGCTGATCTGTTCAAGAAACAGATCACAACGGTCATCGACCTCTGGGAGAATTGGTGTGTCTTTCCGAATGACTTCACGGCAGAGCTGCGTGCGAGGCTGGAAGGGAATGTGATAATGGGTGAAGAGAAGCCTCAAGCGACCGAGGTTCCCGTAGCGGCGGAAATCCAGCCACTCCCGTCGAAATTCAAAACAAGCGGCTTCCAGCCTGCTACGAAACCTGTCGAGTCCGTGTCCGTGTCTGCTGAGGATGATGGAGAGCCCATGGATGTCAGCAGCGACGAAGACGACGACAGCGGCGATTTAGACGGAAACCCAATGGACGACGTCGATGGCGCACCGGTCGAGGATGTCGACGGTGTGCCCGTAGACGACTTTGACGGTATTCCCGTGGACGAAGTGGACGGGGAGCCTGTAGCTGACAACCTCGATGGCGAACCCGTCGAGGATATGGATGGCGAACCGGTTGCAGACGACGATGTTGACGGGCAACCCTTAGAAGACGATGATGATGATGATTTGGATGGCATCCCTGTGTAGTTGTCTCACATTTAGTACCACTTGCTTTGATTTAAATTTGATCTTTCTTGCTCTATCCAGTGTAAATCTCCTCCATTGAACAGATGACAGCAACTAGATTGTAGTATCGATAGCAAACTGTAGCCAGTACCCTAAAATCCGAGAAAGACCAATGACATTACCAAGCGCTGCTGGGAGGAGCCCCCCAACTGGCGTTGTTATTGTCGTTGTCGTTGTTGTTGTCGTTGTTGGTAYCCCAAGTGCTGCTGTTGTTGTTGTTGTTGTYGTTGYYGKTRCYSSWAYYMTMRTTRTYGTTGKYGTTGKTGTTGGTGTTGGTGTTGTCGTTGCTGGGAGCACTCCARTTCCTGTTGTTATTGCCGTTGTTGCTGTTGTTGTTCTGGCGGCGGGCACGACCAGGGCTGGCAACCAACTTGAGGATGGCGTCYTTCGCATTCGTAATTTCAGATTCAGAACCTAGYCAAAGCAAATTCAACGAAAGCAAACGAACAAACGARGCATCAMAAACGTACCGATAACCACAATCGTGTTATTTTCGCGACTGACAGTAATGTCAGCGCCAGTCTCAGCGCGCAGACGAGCGACGTTGGCACCCTTGGTTCCCACAATGCGAGGGAAAGACGATCGGTCGACAAGAGTGAGGAACCCAACATGGGTCATCTTCTCAGCGTTTTGGATGGCTTCATTGATCAGCTTCTCAGCCTTTTCGAGCGCAGCTTCATCGCGGCCTTTCAAGGTCCAAACAGAATCACCCTCCTCGGGATCCTGGTAGTTTTCAACAACCTGCCATTCGAAAGCGGACTCTTCAGGCGTTCCCTCGTCGTCGATGCGAGCAGARGGTGCTGCCGACTCGGGTCTGGTRGGGATGGAAGACTTCAGAGGTTGGACCGACTGCTCGACTTGGACACCATGACCCCTCAAAGTACGGAAGAAGTTGCCTTGCTGAGTGATAGGCTGGTGGTACTTCAGCGGAACATTGAYATCCTTGGTGATACCTTCAGGCATGGGRGGCTTGATGCGAGACTARACATCATAATAATCAGTATAAGAAAAGTTTGGGAAAGATAATTGACCAACCTTGAGGTCTTCAGCAGCCGCCTCRACGTTGGAGCGAGAGCCAGTGACTTTGACGATATTAGCCGGGTCGGACTCGGACAAAGAATCAGTGTTCTCGGGCTGGCCAACTTGTCCGTAAGAACGAGAACCAGGGAACTGAATCTGAACTCGATGCTTGTCCTGCAGYTCGCTAAGAGTCTGACCGCCACGRCCAATGAGGGCACGGTGTTGTTGAGCCGGAATATCGACGCCGATGATGACGCGGTCACGAAGCTCAGCAGCGATCTTCTCCAACTCTTTCTTCAGTTTAGCCACRAGCTTGGGGTCTCCGCGAAGACGGACTTCGTCTCCGGTTTCACCTTGACGAGGGCTAGAAGTAATTCAGCATCCCGAATGATCTGACGACTCGCAAGGAMTACACTTACAACCGAATCAAGCCAGCCTGCACCTTGGAATCCGAGGGTCCGTCGCAACGAGCAATCARATCCTTCAAGCCCTGTCCGCCACCACCGATGATMGAACGATGRTACTTGTTCTCGATGATGACAGAGTCAGTCGACTCTTCCGGAACTTGGTCAGCGATCACCAGGATAGCAGCCTTGGCCTCAGCAATGTTCTTCTTGGTKCCCCGAACAGTAATGTTGCTGGTAGCGCCGCCGTCCTTGTCGAGGTCGATGAAAGTGTCCGTGTTGTCCTTGATCTCATTGATAGTAGCGCCACCTCGTCCAACAATGCGAGGGATACACCGWGTGGGGACAGAGAACGTGATAGAATTGTTGTTCTCCTTCTCAAACTCGAGAGCTTCAAGCAACTCCGACTTGGCACCAGCAACACCCTTCCTGCCACCCTTGACRAGSACCTCGTCGGCCTTCAATGGTTCCCGGGTCTTGGTCTCATACGAGTCCGASGAGCCGTGTCKAGGGAAGGTGATCTTGACACCGTACTTGTCCTCCAATCTGATGGCGTATTTGCCCTTTTCACCGATGAGAGAGGCGTGGAACTGAGCAGGAATCTTCAAGGTCTCCGAGGTTTCATCCGCCTGCGCAAAGTTCGAATTAGATAGGCAGATCCCTGGAGATAGGGTACATAGGTACTCACCATCCGCTCGACCTGAGCGAGGATGCGCTTTTTGGCCTCTTCGGCATTTTCCTTTCGACCAGTAATCTTGGCAGAACAACATTAGTTGCAGGAAGAAGAAAAAAAGCAGAAAATGATCTCACCTTGACCTTGGACTTGGCATGAGTCACCTTCTTTTTCTTGCCAACAACAACATCCTTCTCCTTCTCCTTGTCGTCCGCCTCGTCAGAGACATCCACTCGAACATCCAGCTGGTCACGGAGCCTGTGAACACCGGCACCTTGAGAACCAACAATGCGGCCAACATATTCCCTGTCGATTTCGAATTCGATGAACTAATAATATTCAGTCAGCAAGAATTAAACCAAGCGATCGGAAGGTCACTCACGTAGCTCCTCTCAATCTCGTCAGTCTTGGAGTCCTCGACGAGCTTGACGATATCCTTGGCCACGCGATCGACATCGATACGAAGACCGCGGACAAGGATGACATCTTCAGAGGATTCACCGGCCTCGGCGCCAAACTTGAGGGATAAGGTATTGTCGTCACCGACGATGCTAGCCGACCATGAGCTTACCGCCAAACAAAACAAAGAGCGAACGAATAGCTTACGTATCGAGAGCACCGAGGACAGTATCATGCCAGCGTTTTTCAACAGTAACCAATTCCGTCTTGACATCAGCAGCAGCCTTGGCCATCTTTTGCAATTCCTTCTCAACAATATCGAGATGCTTTTTCTTCTCGCCCGGAACAAAAGAAGCGCCGGGGGCGAAGGGGTCGTAAACCAACAACACGTCCGAAGATTCCAAAGCCTCAGCAGGGAAGTAAACAGAGACTTTGTTAGCTCCGTGGAATCCGCTCAGCCTGGCATCAACTGTAAGCTGCAGTCCAGTAAGAAAAAACCAAAATCACTCACTTCTCCGCATTCTTGCCCTGGACGACCTTGTGCAATTGCCAACCGATGGTTACTGTTCTAGTAGCGCCGATAAGTTTTCCAATAAGTTCCGACAACCGCTTGACAATCACGTCCGTGTTCGATTTATCGCCAACGAGGTCAATCGACAAAGGGCCTTTGGAAGCGGTCAAGGGGGGTAGGTAAACCTCGACGTCTTCCTTTTCGGCCTTCAAAGTGCTGAGATAGTCGATGGTCTGGATGTAGACAACAAGTTCCTTGGACACTTTGAGAGGACCGGGCAAGGGGAATTCGTGAATGTATTGGGAATTAGCCTGCTCCATGACAGCCGAAAGACCATTGGGGAGGTCTGCAGCCAGACCCCAGACCGTGAGTTCGTCGCTGGCATCCTCATAAGGTGGGACAGTGATTGTACATTTGCTCTTGGTCATGATCTCGTCGGACGCCTTGCCAGTAAGGAGACGGTGCTGGCGCTTGGACAGTGACATCTTGATCTGGTTGAGATTGGTCTCGAAATGTTCGATTGTAGCCTTGATTGCCTCGACAACGCGTCCAACGGCCTCGCGGTCACCAGTGGCAGTAATCTCCCGAGCCGGAGCGTTCAACGACAAGTTAATGTCGGTGCTCTGAGCGGCAGTCAAGTAAGCGTTTCGACGAGCGACCACGAACGGAAGGATATGGGCTGGAATGTCACGGACACGCCTGGTAGAGCTGGAAGTCCTGGAAGCGATAATCTCCTTAAGCATGGCCTGTGCTTCGTATGCCAGAGGTTGGGGCCCAACGAGCGTCACGGGGATGGTGGGCTCGTCCTCTTCGTCATCAACAGCGGGACTAACCCCGCCGGATGCAGCGCCATTAGCATGTCCATTGTCGGTGGGAGCCAAGGTGTCCTTCTTGGGAATGTCAACCCTAACGCTGGTTTGATCCCTAATTTGCTTGAGGGTTGCACCTAATACCAGGACACGAGGATGAGTCGAGGAACAGGCGAGATGATGGCGAACAATTACCCTTGGGTCCAATGATGGAGCCGATCGTGGAAGCCGGGGCATTCAGAACGAGGGTGATCTGATGAAGCGTGTTGTAGAGGCATGTCCCGGAATAATCAGAAACTGGAAAAAACGTACGACAGGACTGAGCAAGGCCAGGAGGCTTCGCTTAGCTTTGTCCAATTCCTTCTGGGATTCAGCCTTGATGTGGAATGTCGTCTGCTTCTGGTTGGCGGAAGCTTCGATCTTGACCTTGTACTTTGCCATTACCAGTTTCATGACCTCGCCGAGTGTAGAAGCACGGCCATCCTTGCCTACGTTGGAGAGATCCAGAGCCGAGAGGGTGAACGAATCAACAAAGACGGGGGCTTTAGCAACACTGGGCTTGATCCTTGGACCTGCAGCAGACCCCCACGCAGGAGCGACAGCGGGGGGTGCAGCGGAGGTGGTCGAGCTCAGGGACGGGAACGCGGCCTCGGAAGTCGTGTCAACCGAGTGGGGTTTTGTTGCCTTTGCCTGCCTTGGTTTTGCAGCAGCATCGTCGATCAGAGTGGGGAAGGGATCGGGGGCGCCTTCCAACTCATGTCGTCGCTGCAAGGCCTGATGTTAGACACGCAGATGTGTATGTCGCGGTGGGCAACGGCGTACCTGAAGGTCAGCTGCGTTGAGTGCCATGATGTCTTAAAGATGTCCGGTGTCCGAAAGCGAGAAGCCTTTGACGGTAGAACCTAATGCAACAGAAACCGCGAACGCGACTCTGCTGCCCAAGAAGAGGATATAACGATGGTGGTGGTGTGTAGAAAGGCTGGAAAAGTGGCCAAGTGGCCAATGTGTATGGGGCGTGGGACTTTCCAGATGCGAATTGACGTGTCACTCGGAGAGAGATGCTCGCTTCATGGCCTCTCGGAAGTATATTTTATGTTTCTAATGTCATTAACGATTCGTCACTACATCCAATTTCAGGCCCGCGGACGCCCATAGTCGTCCGAGGCCAGTGGAACGACTCCAACGAGGCTGTTGGCGCCGCGCTCGGGTCCGGCACAAGCTCATTCCCTTTCAGTCATGTCCGTCGCCGTCGTCGTTGCAACACTGCTCAGTGTCCATGGATTGAGGAAGGGGTCCTTGTCTCCGAACGGGGCACTCACGGCGTTTGTGGTCGGCTACCTCTCCCTTGCTGGCGGTACCCACGCGTTTGGAGCCACCTTGATTGGTTTCTATCTTGTCGGCAGCCGTGCCACGAAATGTGCGTTGTTTTGGCTCCAGCTTGTGCTATGCTTCTGACAGGTGTGCAGACGGTAAGAAGCGAAAGGCAAGGCTGGAGGATGGGTATCACGAAGCCGGGTACAGGAACGGCTGGCAAGTGCTGTCCAACAGTGCGCCTGCCCTGTGTGCAGCTTTCCTGTGGAACGCTACCTTTGTACCCTCGAGTATTCAGGCGCGCATTGCGGCTTTGTTGGGGTTGAATGTTCCAGAACTGCTGAGCTTGGCCAAAGTCCCGACCAGTCCGAACGGCTGGTGCCCGCTTGACGTTACCATCTCCAATGGGTACAGTCGGCTTTTCGTATTTGCAGTCCTGGGGTGCGTGGCGCCGCTTTGTCTTCCCTTCACTTGAATTGATTGTGATTCAGACAATTTTCATGTTGTTTGGGTGACACCCTGGCATCCGAGCTCGGGATTCTGTCCCGATCGCAGCCCAGACTGATTACGACCTTTAGACGCGTCCCCCCCGGAACCAACGGCGCGATGTCGATTGGGGGTACGCTGGCGTCGGTCTTCGGTGGTGCGATTGTGGGAGTGATTTTGGGGGCAGCTTTCGTACTCGAAAATGGACACTGTTCCCGTGGCGTTCTGGTGGAGACAATTTTCTGGGGCACTGTTGGGGGAGGGTTCGGCAGCCTGGCGCGTATTTCTCCACCCCTTGTAGATGCGCTCTGCTGATGGACCTGCAGCTGGACTCCTTTTTGGGCGCCACGATCCAGGAGTCGCGCTACTCAGAGTCGAAGAAAGTGGTCACGGAGGACCCGGCGGGGAAGCGCATTGCAGGGCTGAATATTCTGAGCAACAACCAGGTAACCAGGGGCGGACTTGTGTGGAAAATGGCTGATGTCTTTGCAGGTGAACCTGGTGTCGAGCGCGGTATGCAGCGCGGTGATTGGCTGGGCGGCGAGCGTATTGTGATGACGTCATCCGCCCTTGTGGGCAGGGCCCCTCGTTTTCCACGTAAATGTACCGAATTAGCTATAACAATCCATTTTCTGCGATAATCTCGTTCGCTCGCTCTCTCCTCCTGCACCCATGTCCGACGGCAAGCGCGATATCCGCAACCCCATCCTCTTCGAGTCCGCATGGGAGGTCGCCAACAAGGTCGGTGGCATCTACACCGTCATCAAGACCAAGGTCCCCGTCACCGTCTCAGAGTTCGGCGACCGCTACTGTCTCATTGGCCCGCTCTCCTACAAGACGGCCCCCATGGAGGTCGAGGCTGAGGAGCCCTCGGATCCTCACATCGCAGCGACCATCGAGTCCATGCGGGCCCAGGGCGTCAAGATCCTCTTCGGTCGCTGGCTCATCGAGGGCAACCCCCTCGTCCTCCTCTTCGACACCGGCAGCGTCTACTCAAAGCTCGACGAGTGGAAAGGCGACCTCTGGAACCTTGCTGGCATCCCCAGTCCTCCTAATGATCAGGAGACTAACGAGACCATCATCTTGGGTTATCTGATCGCCTGGTTCTTGGGAGATGTAAGTTTTTCTCCTTCCAACCGTATTCTTCCGCTTAACCTTCTGCCCYCCACAGTACGTGTCACGTCAAGTAACAACCGCGGTCATTGCCCACTTCCATGAATGGCAGGCCGGTCTCGCAATACCCCTATGCCGAAAGCGACATATCGATGTCACCACCGTCTTTACCACTCATGCGACCCTTCTTGGTCGCTACCTCTGTGCTGGCTCCGTTGACTTCTACAACAACCTCCAGTACTTCGACGTCGACCACGAAGCCGGGAAGCGCGGCATCTACCACAGATACTGCATCGAGCGTTCCGCCGCTCACTGCGCCGACGTCTTCACCACCGTCTCTCACATTACCGCCTACGAGAGCGAACATTTGCTCAAACGGAAACCGGATGGCGTGTTACCCAACGGGCTTAATGTGGTCAAGTTCCAGGCCATGCACGAATTTCAGAATCTCCATGCCCAGAGTAAAGCCAAAATCAACGAGTTCATTCGCGGGCACTTTTATGGATACTGCGACTTCGATTTGGACAACACCCTCTACGTGCGTGTATTTTGCCATTGCACGATAGCCCTTGTCTGACTCTTATCTGCTAGATGTTCACGGCTGGACGGTATGAATACCGCAACAAGGGCGTCGATATGTTCGTTGAATCGCTTGCACGTTCGTAGTCTCGGAGTATACTCGGTCTTCAATGTTTCTAACTTTACCTTGTTGCAGGTCTTAATTACCGTTTACAGAAGGCCGGATCGTCAGTCACCGTTGTCGCGTTCATTATCATGCCTGCCGCCACACACTCGTACACGGTCGAAGCTCTCAAGGGTCAAGCCGTGACCAAACAGCTTCGGGATACTGTCACTGAAATCCAGAACCGTATTGGAGCCAGACTGTTCGACCACGCGTCTCGCTTCCATGGGTAAGAAATCCATTCCATTTTGACATATCTTTCCGATATCTAACGAAAAATGGCGACTCCAGGGATGCAAAGGCCATTCCGACTTCCGACGAACTGCTCTCGGAAGAAGACAAGGTCTTGCTGAAACGCCGGATTTTCGCCTTGAAACGGAATTCCTTGCCGCCTGTTGTAACCCACAACATGCAAGACGACCCCAATGACCCGATTTTGAACCAAATCCGTCGTGTCAAGTTATTCAACAACACGCACGATCGCGTGAAGATCGTCTTCCATCCGGACTTTTTGAACAGCAATAACCCCATATTGGGACTGGACTATGAAGAATTCGTGCGAGGGTGCCATCTTGGTGTGTTCCCGAGTTATTACGAACCATGGGGCTACACGCCAGCGGAGTGTACAGTGGTAAGTTCTAGTCCCCTTTTTCCTTACAGTTCCCGATGATGTGATTGGCTAATCCAAACATAGATGGGTGTTCCGTCGATAACCACCAATCTTTCCGGGTTTGGCTGTTTCATGCAAGACCTGATTGAACGGCCTGAGGAAGAAGGGTGCTATATCGTTGATCGTCGCATGCAGTCGGTCGAAGATTCCGCCAACGAGCTGTCCGCCCATTTGTTCGAGTTTACCCAAAAGTCGCGTCGACAGAGAATCAACCAGCGTAACCGAGTCGAGCGTCTCAGTCCTTTGCTGGATTGGAAGAATCTTGGAATCGAGTACAGCAAGGCTCGGCAGTTGGCGCTTAGGCGAGCGTACCCCGACGCGTTCTCCGGTGATGAAGACCTTGATACCTTTGCTCAAAATGACTACTTTGGTGGTGGAGTCGAGCGCATGAAGTCGACTAATAGTATGCCTGCGAGCCCGCGCTTGAAGGGATACGCGACGCCGGGAGACATTGGCACTCTTACTGAAGATGTGAGTTTGTTTAGATTTCGCACAACTTAACAAAGCTAATTCAATCCGCGATTAGATGCAATCTCTTAACACTGCAGACTACCGTGGTGGATTTAACTGGACCGACCACGTTGACGAGGAAGATTCGTACCCCTTGTGAGTAACTTGAATGGTTACTTCCCGCAGCTGTGATATTGACATTGGTTCCTAGCCCTCTGGTCATGAAAGTGCGATCCCGATCTGGCTCTGTGATTAGTGGAGCCAGCACGCCTGGAGGTGGCGCCTTCAGAAGCCTCAGCGAAGGTGACTTGAAGATGGCCGACGCCGCTCTTAGCCAGGTCAACGGTGATGCTGCTGCTGAAGAGTAATCATTTGTCTGCGGTTTCTTTCGTCAACGACAAATTCATTTTTGGTTTGCTAAAGTCATTTGGAACTACAGTACCCCCCAAACATCTATACCTTTCTCAGCAACAACTCCGTTTCCCTTTTTTTTCTGTTTTTTGATCTAATTGTTATCCGATATTCTTTGTGTGTACGCTTTCATCGTTTCTAGCCTTCAAGCCCATTCATTCCCCTCGCTGTCCCTTCACTTTCACTGTGGAAATCACCCAATCCTGTCTTTTCTCGTGTATGTCAAGCGTGAACGTGTACTATATTACGACCTTCTTGCCCAGCGTCTCGTGTTTCGTTGCCCTATGATACGAAATGCGCAATTCTCTACCATGTATGTAGATCCTAGATTTGTGACCAGTCCTTGTTTGATGACAATCAATAGACATTCATTGTTTCATGAGCGTATCAGGTTTGAACAGTTTCCGATGGTAAAACGTAGTCTCATTGCTAAAACGAATGATGGAAGCTACACATGGCATGGTAAGCGAAAGGGGGCGAGCACTATGAGAACCACCAAGTGATAAAGACAAAGATCCCAATCGGATACACTGCGACGTCTCGTACGTCGTACAAAAAGTTTTTGACCCGACTCCTACTAGATCGGCGAGGTCCCCGCCCCGGGGCCCTCTGAAGAATTCTCGCGATGAACCCCAAGAACGGACCTCCTCCCGTGGACCGAGAGAACCCGCCTGATTTCTCGGACGGGCCGGATACAGGACGGGGGAGGCTCCCGCCAGCCGAAGACGAGTACGAGTCCGCGCTGGGATCGCGACGGGGTCGGAGGCTGGYGGGGGTTAATCGGAACGTGGGTCGGCTCCTCGAGKTGTCGCCTCTCGAGTCGTACTTTAGGCTCGAGCGGGGCCGGTACGACGAGACGAACTGCGAGATCGCGAGGATGATCAGGGAGATTATGAGCAGGGGGATGTAGATGTGGAGGTAGGTTCCTAGTTGGTCTGGGAGGAGGCAGGGAGCGTCGTCGTAGGATGGGCCTGGGGACTCGTCGAGCGGGATCCGGAGTTCGGGGGGTGCGAGKGAGAGGAGTTGGAAGCCTGGGCGTTTGATGCCCATGGCCATTGAGAGGGATTTGACGGTGACTTCGCGGACTTGGTGGGGTCCTCGGTGGAATCGGGAGACAGGTAGTTCATGGGTGTGTTCACAGTAGTCATGATCGTCTCCACTAGGGGGGAAGAATTAGAGTTGSATCCAGTGNAAGGACGATGATAGCCTACCTAAAGACTAACGAAGGCTCCAAGAGCTCGAGCAACTTCTGAGACGATTGTTTGCCCAGTGTGTTCTGATAACCGATTCCAACTCCAGGACGGATGGTCCCCCGTTCGCGCAGAGGACCACAGCCGCGGCCATCTGGCCGATATAGAGGAATGTGAGTGAAGAGGATGACGGGGGTAGGGTAGTCTTCTGAGGGAGCCTAAGTACTTTTACCAAGAAACATGCAACGAAATAAATACCTTTCTTGAACTTCTTCATGAAATCTAATGTTCCCCCGGACAGCGGTTTCCAGGTCTCGTACGTCTGCGATTTGCCGAGTCTCTTGGATTCTTCGTCGACATAACCCGGTGCGTCAATGAATGTAAGTGTGTGGTTTGCGAGTTGGACGACATAGTTCTTCTCCCCAAAGTGTGTTGCATAGCGTAGATGGGTGTATGGCGAATACGATTGGGACATTCCGAGCCTGGTTCGTTCAGTATGAGTTCTGGCACCCTCCGAAGGACGGGTATAGCATGGACGCACCCAGTATCGTGGTTCCCGGGTACAAAGTATTGGGGTATAGNAGGGATCTAGCTTGAATATGCTTTTAAATCTCGAGTAATACTCTTCATACCTGCAGGTGAGCGCCCGGTGGTCAGCAAGATGCGACGAACGAAGATGGGGTATTCGGGGACGTACTCTTCCTCGGACATGTCGAACCGGCCACCATCCATCATATCCCCCAGGAATACAACTGCATCTGGCTTCTTGGACGTTGCCACCCACCAGTTTTTGCGCAGGTTGAGGTCCACAATAATCCGCGATAGGTAGGTGAGGAACCTGCCCCTTCCTGGGTATGACCGGTGATCCAATATTTGCGGGTCAGCGACAACTAGCACATGCTGGGGTCGAAGCTCGCTGTCCTTCTGCGGTAGTGGAATTAATATGAGGCGTTGGAAGCGCTCAGACCGATAGGGCCGCTCTACTCACAGGACGCGACTTGAATTTATGGTCTGGCCACTGACATTGTCTCCCGTCAGAGCCAAATTGGAGGTACTCTTCCCAGACGGTGACGATGGACCATAGTATGCTGAGGAACACTACAACCAAACGTCCTTTGGGCAAAAGTGCCATTGTAAATAGGGTGCGAAGTTCACTGCATGAAAGTGGGGTAGAAAGAAGATGGAATGATCTTGGCTCTCACAGGCCAACACTACAAATAGAGTAGTAGTCGCAGGACATGTCACAGTGCGAAGTTGTAGGGAATGGGATTTGGGCAGCCGAATGATAGCATCTTTCACTTTCGAGTTCGCCGAACAACGTTTTGGATGTAATTCTCTCTTCTCTAGGTTTAATACGTTTATTCCGGGACCTTCTGTGGATACACAGGTACCTTGGGCCGGAACGACCCTCCGGTAGAGAGTCTGTTCCATTAGGGAGACTGGCGCTACATTTCTAACTCTAATGGTTTCGATATGTCGTAGCCGGTATAGTTTAGTGGTGGTGGTCACCATGTCCGTCGCCGTGGTCAAATGGGTGGTGGCCCTGGACAAATTGTGAGAATGAGACGATGACGAAGCGACAAATTCAACATACCAGGAGCTTAGCACCGTCTTGTCTGGGGGAATAAAGGAGAAAGTCAGAATGCTGGTTCGGGAACGGACGGGTTGAGTACGCACCTTGCCCGGTAGAAGATGAAGAACCACATCGAGGCGCCGACAAACTTGGCCAGGAAGTTGTAGCGAGCACCGGGGAGGTGCGGTTGGAAACCAGCGCCTTCACTGTCTGTCAATAGCTGAGCTCTGGGGTATTTGAAAGGACATACTGCCGAGATTTGGACCTCCAGCCATGGTGAATGAGGAGAAGTAGACTTGGGTTTGGTGCTGTTTGCTCGAGACGCGCCTCGCGAAACTCTTGTCGGTGAGATCATTTTCCCAGACAGCCTTCCTTCTTAGCGTAAAGCATAACTTTAATTTCACCGCGTTCCTGGACCCTTGCTCTTGCTCTCGACCCCCATCTTCGCCACCTACAGCATCTTTGGGGGCAGCCATGGATCCAGGAACATCGCCTCTCAAGCGGAAACGCGAAAAAGAGTACCCGCGCGTCACGTTCAATGTAGGAGCGCGGACATTCGACCGATTGCTCAAAGGTACTGTTCATCGCGTTCCAAAATTCTGAAAATTGACCAAATATATTGCAGAGAAATCACTCAGAGAGCTGAAAGATGGTGTCAGAAGAAAACTTGGCTATCCTTCATACGTGCCGCTGCACCTTGCACAACTACGCGGAGGGAAGGCGGTCGATCTTGAAGACGGTGCGCGTGCAACGGTTTATCATGTCGTTTCAAAGTACTAACAACCGTGAACAGAGGAAGACTTTGAAGCGTTCTGCTCCACTGCGTATAGCTTGTCCATGATCACTGTGCAGGTCACAGAACCTGAGGACATCCCGATTTACGCTCCCGCGAAGCCGTCGCCAGTGCCACATGATAGAAATACATCGCCAGAGGTATGACAAGGTTTACGCTCTCAGAGGGACTGAAGTGCTCATTCTTTCGAAGTCTCCGAAAAAGCGGAAGAAGAAGCGAAAGTTGGGAGCAGGTGATAGTCCAACTCCTCACGACGAAACAACAACCGCCCATGGTCAAAAACGCAAGGCCCCCATCCCAGACTCTGACCGGGAAGCCTCCCCCTCCAAGGAACCCGAACCTTTGCCTCCGAAGAAAAAGAAGAAGCGAGAGGTTTCCTCAAATCCTCCAAAGGAGAGTGTCCTCGCTGAGGATGTCGTTGCAGAAAAGACAACCGCTGTGGACGAATCCGCCGCAGAGAAGCCGGCTGAGCAGGAGACGGAGATCGCGGCGGAGAAGGAGAAGGGGAAAGCGGCAGAGAAGAAGAAAAAGGAGAAGAAGGTGAAAGCGCCAGAGGCACCAGCCAAGAAAGCAGGCCAGTCAAAATCCAAGAAAGATAAGTCGGTACCACAAGCGGACGCAGACGCAGAGCCAACCGATAACGCTACACGGGATGAGGATGTCGCAGAGAAGCCGAAGAAGAAGAAGAAAGCTGCGAAAGACAAGACAACCGGTGAAAAGAGTGCCCCGCAGGGTGAAGGAAGTGAGGAACCAGAAGGCGATGCCGCTGCTGGAGGAACAATGACCAAGGAGGTCAAAGTGAAGAAAACCGCGAAAAATAAGAACGCCGGGCGAGCTGGTAACGAGAAAGATGCCAGCGACAAAACACCCGCTGTTCCCCAGCCTGTGGTTAACGACAAAGGTGCGGACTTGAGTTCTAGTTTCCGATTGAATTATACTAATAGCTATGCGACCTTTGGTTTGTTTCGTTTCGTAGGGTCCGACGACGATGAAGAACCTGACTCTGGTAAAAATAACCAGAAAGCGCCTGCCAAAGCAACTGTTATTACAGGCGAGAAAGCAGGAGTAGCCAAGAAAACAACTAGAGGGAAGGCAACTGCGGAGAACGGTCAAAATCAAAACGGATCGTCAACGACAGGCTCTGTGGGAGCCACTGAAAAGCCATCTGAACCCCAAGCACCATCCAAAAAGCCATCCGACGCTACTGTATGCCCAATATGCGCTAGAGCACCCACGCATACACAGTCTCGTTGCAGCATATATCGGGGTACATTGGCAGCAAATCTGAAGTGGTTGGAAGTTCTCAAGGATAAGCAGGTGGAGGACCCAACAAATGAATTCAGAGCTCACCAGATTCAACTTGTCGAGGGTATCATAACCAAAAAGCAGAACAAAACGGGTCAGAACGGAAAGGTAATGCTTTTTTCTTTTGACGTTCGTCAACGTCCTGTTGACACCGTAATAGGTAGTTTCTGATGTTGTTGTAGGAGTAGCTGCCAGTTCATCAACGAGAACCGCAAAGTCTGCTCAGCCTGATCAACCGGAAAAGCCTGAACATCCACGGACTGCGCCACCTGCTCCCAAAGTTCCGACCCAACCACCTTCAAACCCACTGAAAGAGAATCCTCAAAATGCCCATGTTTCTCAACCTTCAACATCAGCCAAGCGTACTGCAGAACAGCGCGAGGCACAACCCTCTTCTGGAAAATCCTCAGACAAGCCGCTCGCCACCAAATCCAAACATCCTATCTCTCTCCCCCCTGATATTCAACAATCGAGAAAAGACGCTAAAGCCACTGCTCGGGGAACTATTCCTGCTCCGCAGCCGATATCCACCGTCCCAGTCGAATCAAGCAGCTCTTCCGGTGACGATACCCCAACCCCCACCGCTAGGAAAGCTGTTCCACAGCCTCCCGCTCTGCAGAAATCCACCGTCCTAGTTGAATCAAGCGGCCCTCTTGACAAATCGTCAGATAAAACTTCCCTTCCCAAGCCAAAAACTGGAGCAGAACAAGACAGCTCTTCTTCTTCTTCGTCATCCTCGTCTGATGAGGACGACGAGGACGAAAGCTCCAACGACGAGATCCCTTCCCGCTTGCCTCCTCCCCCCGGTTCTAACGTCTTGGCCAATCCTTCTTCTATAATCGACGCTGATCTGGATGCGGTAATACGAGGACCCAATATTTCAATCACGAGCAAAAACTTGCCGTTGAGCGATAGTGGCTCCGACGAGGACGATGAGGAGGATAAAGAAGAGCTTGTGCCGGATAGCGAAGAAGAAGAAGTTAGACCTCGCCGTCGTTCCAATGCCTCCAAAGCTGCTCAAATCTCATCGGAAGAAGAAGACAGCGACAGCGGTGCCCAGGAGTCTGAAAAGTCTGAAGAGGCTCAAACTACCCGCGGTGGGCAGCCACCTCGACTTTCTGTGGACACCAAACTCCCGACGGACGAAAGTTCTCCGAGCACGGCTGTCGAGTATGGTAACCTTTCCTTTGGAGCTGCCAATGACCTGGCGTCGTCGGTGGAAATCGATTCGAGCGGAGAAAGGGCGTTCAGCGAGGCTTTTGCAGATGATACGGCGGTATTCAAGCTTGCAGCAGCCAAGCCCGACGATAGCGGCAGCGGTGAAGAATCTGACCATCACCACCAAGCTACCCCGCCGAGGAGCAACAAAACCAAAACCAAATCGACTCCCAACAACGACCGACATGATCCCATCGAACCATTTGAGACTCCTAAAAAGCCGAAGAGTCCTATCATCCAGCAAGATCTTCTTCTTTCTACTCCTCGAGGTCTTACCCAGAGGATGAAGGATCGGAGAGGGAAGACGCCTACGCCAATGTCCAGTATGGAGAAGGCAATGACGTTACATGCCAGTGCGGCGAAGTTGCTCAATGCTTCTCGAATCGCTAGCAAACTGCCGACCCAGCTGCAGAACACGCAGTCGCAAAAACCAGGACCGGTGACGTCCACTCCAGCGTACAAGCCTCCCCCCCGTCCGACAAGGAGCAAGGCGAACGACCAAAGCCAGGCGAGTGATATAACCTTGAACGCTGAAGAAACCACTGCGTCGGCGAACGACTGGGAGGTCCTGCAGCCTTCGGATTCATTTGGCGAAGAGACGATGAATATGGAAGACGAGTTGCAATCGGACCCTCTGTTCATACCCGGCGAAACCCAGAACGCCTTCCCGTTCTCGCAGTGGCAACAGCCGCCAGCCGTATCTCCAAACGACTCTGACGATGAAGACGAGGTTGAAAACGCTATCGCTATTACCCCAAGGCCCCCTACCGCTTCTCAAAAGTACGGATATACGGGTCTTTCACAATTCGCGTCGCAGCGACGATCATACCGCACCAGCCTCCCTGCGGCGCCCAGGCCGACAGATAAGAAAGATACGATGGCGGAACTGTATGGCCAGACGGGGCAGGAGGCATCCGACGAGTCGGGCAGTGAGTCTGACTCGGATTCGGATGCCGAAGAGCCAGAGCAAAAGTCCCACATCCCCAAGTCCCGTCGGGCGGGTCTCCGTTCAAAGGCATGAGTNNTTTGATATTGGACTGCATATACCTTATCTTTATTTTTTTGTTATTGTCGATGGACACACATTTGCTTGCTGTCATGGATGGATTTTTGGATGCACATAACTACTCGCTATCATTGTCAACATGTAGATTTTTTCATTTCAGTGGACGGCCGAAATAGATTGAGGGTCCGGTTACATAAGCGACCCTGGCATGAGCCCATAAAATTTGCAGGAATTCGTTTATAAACCTCATTTCAACCCGTCTGCTCAGACTTTGCCGACTTTCAGGTACATGCCCTTTACTCAAAACACCAGCGACGAGTCAGTTTTCTTTTCCTCCCCACAGCGAACGCTCTGCTAACCCACCCCCTAGCTACCTCAGTGACCTCGTATTCTCCTTGTTGAACCACTAAATCTCCACCGCCGTATCATACCACCATGTTCCGCTACCAAACAATCCGTGCTGTTCGATGTGCCCGCTTCTCCAGGGGCCTGGCGACAGCAGTCAACAAAGGAGGCGCCATTCCTGCCGCTCTGCACCTCAAGACCGGCCAGACGTTCAGA
This sequence comes from Candolleomyces aberdarensis, assembly GCA_004126415.1. Classification (NCBI taxonomy): domain Eukaryota; kingdom Fungi; phylum Basidiomycota; class Agaricomycetes; order Agaricales; family Psathyrellaceae; genus Candolleomyces; species Candolleomyces aberdarensis. Next base: position 33,384 of record SDEE01000090.1, read on the forward strand.
GGAACGTCGTTTGGCGCACCCACGAGCGTCTTTGGGGAGACCGTCTTCTCCACCTCGATTACATCATGTTAGTTTTCGTCCATCCCTCTCAGCGTCTTTTGCATATCTGACAATACCCATAGACACAGAATCCATGACTGACCCTTCGTATCGTGGTCAAATCCTCGTCTTCACCACACCCATGATTGGCAACTACGGTGTGCCCGTCAATCAGGCCCCTTTCGATTCTCAAGACGTCGGGGTCACCCTCGAGTCCAAGGGCATCCAATGTGCCGCTGTCGTCGTTGGAGACGTCGCTGAAAAATTCTCTCATTACGCTGCCGTCGAGTCAATCGCCTCGTGGTGTAAGAGACACAATATCCCTGGCATCACTGGTGTCGATACCCGTGCTGTCACCACCCTTCTTCGCGATCAGGGTACCACCCTCGGCCGACTCGCCGTTGGGGCCGACGCTTCCCTCCCCGCACCCGAGTCCCACGAGTACTGGGACCCCTCTCTCGAGAACCTCGTCGACCAAGTGTCCACCAAGGAAATCTATACGCTTAATCCTAATGGAAGCGTCAAGATTGCCCTTCTTGACTTTGGAGCGAAGGCGAATATCACTCGATCCCTCGTTCGCCGCAACGCTGCCGTCACTGTCCTCCCGTGGAACTTTGACTTCAACACCATTCGGGACCAGTTCGATGGACTCTTCTTGTCCAATGGCCCTGGTGACCCACAACACTGCATGGAAGCTGCGTTGAACTTGCGCCGAACGATCAATGAGTGGAATAAGCCGATCTTTGGTATCTGCATGGGACACCAGATCATCGGTATGGCTGCCGGGTTGGATGCGTACCGAATGACCTTTGGAAACCGTGGCCACAACCAACCTGTGTTGGCCCTCGCATCTTCTGGCTCGATCAAGGCGGGACGTGTCTATGTGACTAGGTGAGCATCTCGCGCTTCTCTTGGTAATATCTCTGTCTGACGACTCGTTCAGCCAAAACCATCAATACGCCCTGGAGCTTCAGGATCCTTTCCCTCAAGGATGGGAGCCGTTCTTCATCAACTGCAACGACTCCTCCGTTGAGGGCATCAAGTCGACAGAGGATTCTGGCAAGCGGGTCTGGGGTGTCCAGTTCCACCCTGAAAGTGCTGGAGGTCCTCTTGATACCATTGAGGTACGTTCGCTACCACTTGCTATTGCCACCCAATCTAACATGTCCTTAGATGTTCTCTGACTTTGTTACCGAGTGCAAATCGACCGCAACGATCAGCCACCAGCCTGCAGGAGTCATCGGTTCATCCAAGGTTGAGATACCCCTTGCTCAAAAAGCTGCCGGCATTGCGTAAGGAGCTATTGGAAATTATGAATACCTGTCTCATACAATGTTGTTTTGTACTTTTACTTGCTGTATTGCTGTCTCTGGGTTCCTGGAATCAACCTTCTCTCTTACTTCAAAGATTGTGGTCTGGACAGACGTTCTAGCTACCGTGTGAATTGTCTGATAAAGGAGTTGCTACCGTACTTGGTAGACTGTTTCAACAACCATGAACTTCTTCGATACCTATGATATAGCTCGGGGTCCGACCCCGCAGCCAAGCGATGAAAATCAGCCAAGTTTGAATGAAGAGGTGACCCAAGTAATTGGGCAGCTCGGCCGGTTCTGGGGAGGTTTCAAGAAGCAGGTGAGCTGCGTTCTCTACCATGATTTCACAACCGAGCTCATCATATCATGGTCCGGTTAGAGTCAACAAGCATACGAAGTAGCAAGGAAGGATCTTGGAGATGTCGTCGTTCAGGCGCAGAAGGAGATTGGGAAATACACTGCTCCTGAAGCCCAGCCAGGTTCTACCGGCGACGGAGCTCAGGATCAGGCGACGACATCTCGCTCTGTGRACGCCCCTTCTGCGGACGGCTCTTCTGCAGAACCAAAGGATGCAGATTCCAATACCGCGTCCACTGCTGTTGCTACTGCCGAGGGTTTAGAACCACCCACAAACGATGGTCCCTCGGCGAGCACCAGCTCCCAGGCATCATCCTCATCCTCATCCCTCTTCTCCCGCCTCCAATCAGCCATCCCCCCAAACCTCATCACCACCGTCCAAAGCGCCATCCCCGAATCTATCAAACACGCATCGGAGAACATTGATGTCTCGCAAATCAGCAGCAACGTCCTGTCCGAGCTGCAGAGAGTCCAGGGGGTCACGCGTGCGCAAGCAGAAGAGTACGCGCGGAAGAGCGAGGCGCTGATACGGGAAGCCGTGAAAGAGGCGAACGAGGTGCTCAAGGACGCTGTGAAGATTATCCCACCTGACCTGTCCACCTCCTCCTCGTCTGGCCAAGCGGCTGGTTCGGGTTTGGTTTGGGACGGGTCGGATATGTGGATGCTGCCTATGGATTTGACGCCCAACCAAGCATCATCATCTTCGTCTTCCCCCTCGGCTACGGGGAAGGAGAGAGCTGGTGGTGGTGCTCAGTCGTCTGAGAGCCAACACGCTGTTGCATCTCGTGCGCTTGCTCTGCTGCACCGTCTGCAGAGCGATCCGTCTATTATCCAACACGACCCCGAAGCGGATGATAACGTCAAGGAGGCGTATGCTAAATGGAGAGAAGAAGAGGTCAAGGCAAAGGGCGGTTTTGAGAGCCCAGAGTGGGCTGAGAAAACGGGGAATTTGCTGAAGGAGGTAACGCCGTTATACGAAATCTACTCTTCGCTAGGTGAGTCAGGTTTCAACTTAATGCGTCTAAGTGATATCGCATAGATCTAATTCCGAGTGTAACAGTGCCGTCGACGTTGAGCAGAGAGGAGTTTTGGTCCCGCTACTTCTTTAGAGCTCACCAAATCAAACACGAAGAAGAGCGAAGAAAGGCTCTCATCCAAGGTACGCAAACTATTCAATTATCCTTTGTATTATATTAAATGTTCCTGACGACGGCCATTCAGCCACCGTCACGGAAAGTGACGAAGACTTTAGCTGGGAAGACGACGACGACGAACATGAAACCGCGGCCTCACAGCCCGCCGCCGTTGCACAATCGGCGGAAAAGGATAAAGGGGTGGGTTTCTTCTTCCTTTTCATGTGTGTGATATACGGCACTGGTTTTTGACGTTATGACATCTACTCTATAGAAGCTCACTGTGGAACCAACTCTAATCAAGTCAGAACCGTCGCCGAGTCCTAGGGTCTCAATGGGTAGCGCGGACAGTTTTGATGTTGTCTCGTCAACAAATGCAAGCGTGGTTATTGAAGGCAAGGAACCTGCCAAACCTCAACCAGTGCAGGCTGCAACTAAGGCGGCTGTTGCTGCTGCTGTCGCTGCTCCTGTCGCCGCCGCCGCCGCCGTTGCCGCTGCTGCCAACGACGATGAAGAGGAGGATGAGGACGAGGAGGACGAAGAAGAAGAAGAAGAGGATGACGAGGAGGAGGAATCAGAAGATAGCGACTGGGAGTAAAGTAAATTGTATTTGTATCTATCACCATTTGTTTTCTTTCGTTCTGATCTGCAATTTCGATTTCGGGCCACCCAAGCGAGTAACTCGAGTCCATTTGACTATTTGAATGATTCGTATGAAATTATGCATAAGCATAAGCATTACTGTAGGGTTCAAAAAAAGGTATTTGCCTGCCTCCCGGAGGAAAAAAGAAAAGAAATGCCGAAAGTGGAACAAGCGGTAAGTAAGGGGAAGGGGTAAGGGTATAAGACACCGCTCTTGCACCATACGATATATGATTCGGGTACCACAGAGAAGCTGATTCAACAGGCCGGGGGGGTATCATGGAACCAAACGAACGGTGAGGGTGACTATATGAAGCGAAAAAAAGAAAAGTTCAATCCAAACACTCAGTGTTGTTGAATCGGGAATCCAAAGAGCGCGGACGACGTAAATGATCGTGAATGAGGCGATGTCCCAGAGATCATTATGACCAAAGAGTTAAAAAAAAAAGTGTATGCCCCTCGATTAATGGCCACCGCAGACAGCCAAGTTGTTGTACTTCTTGAAGTTGTTGGAGTAAGCGTTGATACCCATGATCCAGGAGTTGAAATATTGGTGGAGACTAGCGATGGCGGGTTAGTATAGAAAAAGGGGGAGGGGAAAGCTCGAGCAAACGTACTAATCAAGGTTGTTCTGGCAAAGGCAGCAAGAGCTGTGGCGAGCACGGGTAGCATCGTCCTGGTGACAGAAAACCTTTCGTTAGCATGGCACAAAGCTGCAATAGGTATAGAGAAGACGCACAAAGGTCATTCCACGGCGCCATCCGTTGTATTGACCAACGGAAACAAGGAGGTTACCACCATTAGCTTCAACACGGCCAGCAAAGAACCTAGCACCGGTGCGAACATTGAAGTCCTGCCAATTCACCCAGTCAGCCAAGAAGCAGGGATACAAGGGGGCTTAATTCTACTTACGGGGTTCTTGCAGTCGCCGCCAGGAGCACCGCCGCACTTGTCCTGGGTAATTTGCATCAAGCCTTGTTCACCTCCGCCACCAGTGATCCAAGGCCTGCAGGAGCTTTCCTGGAGAGCAAAGGCCGCAATCATGATGGGGGGGNATACCAGTCTCACGTCCGTACTTCTCGAACAAGGGGATGTATTCCCGGCAAGCCTGGTAAGGGCTGTTCGGCATAGCAAGTGCTTCTTGGAGGGACTTGTAGCGGACGTTGCCCAAGTTGAGGTTGGGAGGGTTCCATCCGCCGGCATGGATACCACAGTTCATCCAGTCGATGTGACCGTTAGGACCAGATTCGCTGTTGGTATTCGCTGTTATCGAGGGTTCAGTATGCAAACACGTATGTCATAGTTGAATAGACTGACCAGTCGCACGAGAGTTACCGCAAGGACCCTGGAGGTTGACGATACCGCCATGGGTGCCTCCACTGTCGTTGTTGCCGTTGTTGTTGTTGTTACTGTTGTTATTACCGTCGTTGTTGTCGTTGTTGGTGACGGAGTTGGACTTCGGAGTCGACTCTGGCGCCTTGGTAGTAGACACCCTAGCAGCAGTAGGGCTGGCACGAGTGGTGGGAGCAGTGGTGGACGGTGCCTGGCAAGAGTTCAAATCTATGATCAGAGTCCGAGAAAGAGAGATTGACGTGGAAGACTAACAGCGCTGGAAGAGGTACGCTTGAGGCAGCGCTTGCGAGGCTTCTTCTCCAAGCTGGTGTTCTGGCGACGGGCCACCGAGACGTGGCGATGGGACAGGGCGACGCCGCTATGGACGACGCTAGCGTTGGCAGTTACGACGGCCATAAAGAGGGCCAACAGGAGGGACTGGAACTTCATAATGGGCTAGGGACTATCGTGTGGGTTCAAAGAGCGACGGTGATAGAGATAGAATGTAGTTTGCGAGGAGAGGGGGAAGAGGCGAGTGAGGGGAGAGAGAAAAAAAGGTTGAGCAAATCAGTTTCAAGGGCGGACTCCAAGCTTAAGTTTCCAAGACTCTCCGTTCATGTCTTTATGTAGTGATTCTCACCATCATCAATCTTCTTGGCGCTCTAAATCTCTCCCCGCCACACCCCTCCGTGTCGGCTATCTGATGGCACTTTGCACTTAAATTTAGGCCTCTTCTATTTTTTTAGACTCGTAGGAAAAATTAGCATCGTTGAAGGCGAAGCAGACGAGAAGAAATCCTGCAAGTTCTTGCCAAGGCCAGTTGGAGTGCCCATTGTGGATTGCTAGCCGTGATACCATCATTCCGCATTAACCTTTGTCGTCAAGCGAAAGAGTCTCGGCGAACGATGCGCCCGTAATATACGGTCATCCCGTCCCCGTAACTTCATATGTAAAGCTCAACAACATAAGTACTCAGGCCCAACAATCTTACGTGGCAGGGCGGTGTACTTTAGCCGTCTGTTCGACGCTTTATGCGCCAAATGACCGAGAAACTCCCATGGAATCCCTCAACGTCATTCATGTGGCATCAAGGCAAGTCCTGCATGTTCTGTGCACCTACGTTTTCTTCGAACTCAAACTCACGCAGGTGCCACGTTTCTTCTAGACCTTTAGTCTTTCAGAGTCAAAGAATGTTCGAAATCCACTGTGGAGAACCAGGCTTCCATGTGAGAACGTCCGGGACCGGACTGCGCATTGCTGTTCGGATCCTCCACCTGCTCCAGGACCACCTGACGAGGCTTGCCCGAAAGAACTACCGAAGCTACGGCCGGGGTCTTTCTGCTTTTCCTTGAAGCGGCAGCGGCAGCGGGTGGGGGCTGGAGGGGGCCGCAGAGCAAGGACAGCACCCCATGCCCGAACTGGTAACACCATTTCCCTTTCCTGTGACCAAATCTCGGTCGTCCCATCAAGGCTGCATGCATGATTTGCACTAAAACTTCTTTGGCAGGTCGTACTTTGCCAAAAGAATCGACTGTCGATCATCAGCGAGCACTGACGGCACGTTTTGGGCTGGGTCCTCCTGGTCACAGCCCAGTTCGACTTTTCCCTCCTTGCCATCACATCTCCTTAACTTCATTTTGAGTTTTGAGCTTGACAGATAAATGACTGGCGCAGCGAACCAGGCTCTGAAAGTACGATCATGATCGGCAGCACCAAATTAACAACTTGCTACTGGTGCATACTGGCACCTGCATCGAGGAATGACTCATGTTTGCTGCCGATTTCTTTGGCACGTCGTCTGTACACCTCCTGGTCCAGGCGCAGTAGAATCGATCGCAATAGGCACCGGCTCTGGTCAAACAAGCGCTCGGAGCGGAGGCTTCTCTCCTAAGGTCAAAGTGGATCGCGGCAATAGAGACCCCTTAGCATGCCAGAGGCCTCGTTGGACTGAAACATTGCCCATAAAATCGTCTCGGGACTGGATCGGGCAACTAGGGTCCGCTGTTCCAGCTCTGGGCCATACTGAAGCGGCGACGAACTCATCATACCAATTTCTATCTTTCTGGAAATGAATACTGGCCTACACTTCGTGAGGCATCTACTCTCAGATATCTCCGTCGCTACGTGGGTCAACTCCTTCGGGCAACTCGCGAATGCCGATCTGGTGCGCTATTAACGTTTGGCGCATGGGCAGGGTCCAATGAACGCTATAACAGGCAACCAGAGTACGCTAAGGGCGTTCAACCTCGCACGCAGAGTAACCGTGCCCCACAGTCGACAATCCCGTCAATGTCCTGCTTGCTGGGTCCGAGTAGCCTGAAGAAGCCGGACGTGTTATCTGTCCTGTGTAACTGAATTGAAGTCATGGCAGTGATATGAAAAAGTGCTCGTGTTCACCAGGCTGCAGAGTCGATAAACCGGTGCATCGACGTCAGTGTCTATACCTTATTGAGATCGACCGCGCGTATCACCGACAGGGTCTATTTAGAAATGAAGTCATCGCCAGAGTTGCGGCGATCCTCCTCCCCCCTCAGGGATTGCAGACCCTTGCTAGCCTTATCTCATAACTTTGACATCGACAAGGCTTATTATTATAGGGAAGTGTTTCAAGACCTCGACGCAGGGCAACGTTCATGAAGCTCTGGGATCTGGCTCAAACTTGCAACTTTATCGTTGAATTGGCAAGTTTCCATGAGGTGTTGATGTCCTCGTCAGTTTGCATTTTTTTGCAACGACTCTATATTTCGATCTGATACTCTATTCTTTATCGAGTTTCTGTTGACTCAATATCATTTTTCTCCGTTGAAGTTCCGTCCACCCCACCAGCACCAAGTCCGACGGCTCCGTCGGCTCAACTGCATTCCTATCAGAGTAGCATGGACCATAAAGAATGGACAGCGGTCCCGGGACTCGAGCGGAGCTTGGACGGTCCCCAGCTCGGAATTGACTCGATAGGGGGAGGCTGTGTGCGTCGGCGCTTCAAATGGGAAAAGCGTCGGCTGTGTGGTGAGTCAGTGGGTGTTTGTTGTGACGTGTTAGTATGGGAAGCGGTGGAGGTGACTCGCCTGGGCGAGCGGCCAGGCAAAAGGCCCAGCTGAATCCTGAACTGCCCTCGAACGTACCCCTGCCGACTCAGAACTACTGCTAGACACCTCCAGCTTCATTCTTACAGCGCTCTTCACAAAGTTTACTGACTCTCAGTGATCTTTGTGACCCAGGATTGACCCAGGTCTAGTCAAGACTTGGTCGATCCTCACTGACTCCCAATTTCGCAATGTATTCCATACCTCCATCCCGCCTGCTCTCTGTCTCCGTCTCTGCCTCGTTCTCTTCTGTCTTCTCCTCCTTCCCAACTATCATTATTGTCAAGTCTGATGCGCAAGTCAAGAACCTTTGAAGAACCGGTCCACCCCCAGTAATCATATCCACCCTGTAATCCAAAGCACCCAACTCCAAGCACAACCACCTCTCTGTCTTTTTTTTCTGATCTCTATATAATCCCAACTCCCCGAAATGCACGCCATCTCTCACACCCTTGCACATAGGGCACCACCGGGTTCTAGAACTAGGGTCCGGTGGCAGCCCTACACCTCTCTGCCAAACTGTACCCCATCTTCCTCCTCCTCGAGCTCGAAATCGAGCTCTCCAGCCTCATACTCCACACCCGCTACATCAATCGCATCCCCCGCCCCACTCTGCGACAAGTCCGATAGATTAACCAACCAGAATTCCCTGAATTGTTCATCCTCTACCCCTGAACTCGTTCGGGACGCCAGTTCTTCGAAAAACAAGTTTGCGCTCGGTCTCGTGGGTATGTACATGTCACACACGCCCGATTTTCTGTTATTCACCCAGGATTTGCACCGCGACGTAGATCAAGCCGTTAAAACTCTGTGCGACGTCTGGCGCCCCCAAGATATCCCTCTCGCCTTCAGCAACCCCAGGACAGCCAAAGCAGCCACATCCCTCCCAGACATATCGTCGAAGCTGCATGCTTTTCGTTCTGGCGGTCTCTTATCCTCGAAATCGCGCCCTCCCCCCAATGCCTCCACAACCATTGCCACTGCCTCATCCCTTGCTTCTATTCCCACGCACCACACTCCCCCAAGCTCAGCCGCCCCACCCGCCCTCTTGCAGACAGGAACTTCCGATCTCCGAAATCTCGTTCCCCTTCGGGGTTTTGTACACGAAGTGCTTCGCCGCTCCCGCACATCTGGCTGTGTCCTTCAGACCGCCCTCTGCTATCTCGAGGCCATCCGCCCGAAGATATCGGAGCTTGCCCACCTCGAACGAATCGGGAAAGGCACCAATGGAGAGCCAGAGACGGTACCGAGAATCGTCAAAGCGACAGAAGAAGAAATCGAGAGATATCGTCTGGAGGAGGCGCGAGAGCTCGAGCTCGGCAACGGCGAGGCCACCATTCGATTTCCAAACGACGAGCATGAAATAGATGCGATGGACACTGTGAGGATCGAGGACGATGAACACAGCTACATCGACGCCGTCGAGGTTTTTGAACCGTCTAGGACTCAACTTACGGAGACGAGTCAATCGATGCGGATTGATTCGTCCTCGACCATTGAAGAGACGGAGCAACCTTCGGATCGACATGCGTTCACCAGCTTTTCGGACGATCCCGCTCTCAACCCCTCTATTAATCTTCCCTCGCCTCTCCTCTGCCCAAGACGCGCTTTCCTAGCTGCCCTCATCCTTGCATCGAAGTTTACCCAAGACAAGTGCTATTCCAACCGCGCCTGGGCCAAGCTTACTGGCTTACCCGCCAGGGAGATCGGCCGGTGCGAAAGAGCCTTGGGATATGCCCTGGAATGGCGCCTCTGGGTTGGCAAATCGAATTCAGCCAACGCCCAGGCTTCACCAAATGCAACTCCTGTGGTAAGATCGATGGCCCGCTGCCAAAGCGAGCCTTCTCTCGCCTTTTCGACGGCGCCTTCCGAACCGCCCAAACCAACGATCGCGAGCGAATGCTCGGCCTTGTTGCCTGAGATCGCCTCTGCAAACGCTGGTATGAGTGGCCAAGGTCGCACAACTGGTCCCCGTCGTACCGTGAGAAGAGCATCGACGCTTCCTGCTGGCAGCATAGCAAACGGAGACATTCTAACTCAGGCAAGTGACTCATACTACACGGATAGAACGAGCAGGTCTCAATTCTTTCCTTGTAGTTTACCTCGGTTAGGCAGACGGAAAGCGGATACATTTCGGAGACAGCCAGCGGCACGCTGGTTACGAGTCCTGCCGCGCCCTCAGCGTTCCAATTCAACGGAGATATGCACGTTTCAAGCCCTTCAAGCCCGGCTCACAGTCGTCCACGATCGGCCCCATCCAGCACTGGTGCCCTTACCCCAAGCCCAGACATGCCAGGGTTGAGCTACTCCCCATCGTCCGCTTCGTCGTCGTCCGGCTCCTCGTCCATTGGCGAGAGAACTGTTCAGATGAGCGCATTCTTCGACGATTGCAGCACAGAGTACTTCAACAGCCCTGTCGCACGCATCAATACCAAGCTCCTCGTTCCGGGATACGGTAACGGCGGCTCTGGCTTCTTGGGGACTTGTGGGTTACCAACGTTGCTTGCGAATAACTGCAAACCGCATGCGGTGGCAAACGGCGACTATCAAAGCGCACAATCCCCTCCGGGATATGGCACTTCTGGCAATGGCATTCCACCCCAGATTGTCGTCGACCTTGCTCCAGATCCGCCCAGCGGTAATGGTCTAGGGCCTTTCCGGTTTGGCTTTGGCAGCACGCTTGAACATGCTCCCGTGTCTGGCAGCGATGGCTTGCGCTACGAGCGAGGGTTCTAGGTCTTTGCAAATCAGTCAATTCTGGTTCTGTTACTCTATCACCTCTCTTCTCCCTATCTATTTATTCCCTTATCTCGGCATATCGTCTCCAGCACGATGGCTATCACTGGTTCAGCTGTTCTCCTCTCCAAGTTGGCTTGATACTCTGCTGCCATACCCGGAGTCTTGGAGTGACATCGCTGTTCCGGCTGGTCAGTCATCGTTGTGTTTGAGCGCGCCCGTACAGTTTTCCAATTCCCCTCTCGAGGTCAACAATTTAACTCGATGTGAGTCGATGCATTGCCGTATTCTCCAATAACTCCTTTTACTGTATGAATTTCTCCCCCTGTGTGGATGTGGGTGGTTACGGACCTGAAAAGGTTACTTGACTTGCGCTTTTTCTTGATATCACATTTCTTCCTTTCCTCTTTTGTAGTCCTTCTGCTTTTTTCTTCCTTTTTTCCCATTTATCTCGTCTCTCCGTCTCTTCTAGCTCGTTGTTTCGCATCCTGCTCGTGCAATGTGTCATTATGAATACACGTCACTGTGCTTGCTATAATGTACTTGTTGATCATTGTCCCCGCTCTTCGGACTCCCCCCGCCATGCGATACACCAACCATCACAGTCGCCATGGATCAAGCATCACACACCGACCAGCACATCCCGCGACACTGAACATTTTCTTCCTCCAGGCTCTAAATACTCAAGAACAAAAAAAANCACACACACAGAAGAAAAGTTGGATAACGCGGACGCTGGTGGAAGAAGTAGTGATCAGTTCGTACTCTCCTCTTCATCTTTAGGATCGACATTGCTACAGCTAGATACCTTTTCCCAACTGTATATTGTACTACTATTACTTTCCTCTCTCATACACTCCGCGCGTTCTGCCATCGATGGATGTCGATCATAGGTGGAGGTTTTGGGACACATCTTAGGGGAGGCCGGTTGTACTACTGCGGGATCCTGTTGTCCGTGCGGTCGGATATCAAGCCACCAAGAACAGCCTCGACGAATCCGATGGATGAGGATGACACCAGCTGTACGCAACTGTACAGGCTGTAACGTCAACCATCGTTGACACAGGATGACCCGCGCAGCTGCTGTCATGGCTCTGATTCTCGGCATGCACCAATCGCTCGAATCTGCTACCCATCTCTCGGGTCTATGTGTATCTCCTACAGCATTGCCATTAGGGTCAGGCGCCTAAACCCTGGCGACTGGCGCTAACAACGGGGCATCGGAGATCGGAAACCTTCGCCTGACGTGGATGTCGGACGACGTCCAGGTCGTGTTACGGATGTGCTTGGATCCCAAGTAGCTTTGCTTCAATGCCTTTCTATTTTAATGCGTCTGTGTCATCATCATCATTCCGACTAGAGATTTACAATGTATCTTTATTCGCTATACTTATATTCATGTGGTTTTCGTTAACATTCCGCGAACATCCATCCGTACTAGATATACATGATCGGTTCACTACTTGGCTGCAATTTAATTAATTAACCAAACCCTAAGCGTCCGAGCTGCGTTGCTTGAGAGCAAATGAACAGAGTTAGTGTACGGTCCTGTTCTTGAGGTTGAAGGTGTACAAAGAACTTACGTAGTAAATTGTTTACATTGCAGCGTAAAGATGCGCGCAAAGCAATTACTCGTGGAAGAATTCGAGGGGAACGTCGGCGGTTTGGATTGCACGCCATTTGGTCGGACGCCCGTCAGCATCTCGCTCGCCCTCATCAGTGAAGAGTGAATGGAACGTCACATCTTCTGCGCCCTACGGAGATGAGGATAATTGGAAGATCGGTCGGTCAGCCGTGATGAAGGTGAAGCGATGGTCAAATGATATTTACTCGGTTGGGAGGATCGTGGATGCTGATGGATCGGTGGCGAAATGAAGTAGGCGTCGGTGTCGGAATTGGCAAATTAAACAAAAAAAGATGAGAGTTCTGTACTTGACATTCGACACAGTCACTCACCGTACGTGAATAAATCCCGCTCCTTCCTCATCGTTGACCGCAGGGATTTTGATCTTTCCAAGAATGATGACTCCGTAAGAGGTTACTGCGCTTCGAATCTAGTTTCGTGGCCGAATATTAGGTGGAAACCGAGATTTACGAGACCCGATTCGAGGACACTCACCTCAACAAGGTCGTTCTCAATGGTGAACTCCACCAGCTCCTTATCGCTCAGCCCCTGAGCTCTGGACCACATCTTGGGCTCGTGCAAGTCCCAGTGACGCCGGGACTTAACAATCTCGGATTTAATGGTTGGGAGGACATTATTGAAGGCCTCTATGGCGTTCTCTGCGGGAGGGNTGCGGTTCATTGAAGTTGAGGATTTCACCTGACGCTGAATAACGGTCATTGAAAGAGCTGTTAACGATCGCCAGCGACATAGAGAATTCTTCAGTCTTACCCATTGTCGACGACTGCTTGACACTATCCGAAGAAAGGCTTGATGTCGTAGAGTATGTTGGATGATAAAAGAAGAGTACTAGAAACGATTAGTTACCGTGGCGGGTCCGTCGCGATGGGCGCTTCAGTCACGCCTCCCATACTCTTGGCATGGGAAAATGGGACAACACGCCCGCCATCATGGCGTCGTCGGGGCACCGCCACGCATGCTCCTCGACCACCCCAAACGCTCTGGAATCCAGGCCTATCACCACCAGTGACCGCTCAAATAATCCTTCCAGGGAGCTACGACGTGCTATGGGGCTCTCATAATTTACCGTGGCTCCGCGATAACTGTTCTGCCGCTGGAGCTCTGCTGCATAGCACCTCATGGCGATGTTTTGAACGGGCAGCTTCTGTGGGGCCGGTATGCAACGAAGATTTTCCCCAACAGAGCCTTTTACTCAAAACCATTGAATTCGACATACCGAGCCATGAAGACGGATTTTATCATGTCCCCATTTGCAATCGCAGCGGAATTCAACCCGCCATCATTGCTCGCCGTGCACGCGGTGGGTTTGGACGGGAAATCTTAAGGATGGTCAGTCAGCAACAAAGCCTGCAGGTTCAGCAAAATGAACTCTCCATAAAGGCTCAAATACGCACTCCCCCACTCCTTGGAATCTTCTGGAATAACTAGACTTTGCGTCGCGGTTTTAGCGCTGGAGCTGGGATGGACACAACCACCGGCCTCACCCATCCGGGCCAGGGAATTCAGTGCAGCCCTGCATATACGTTGGGCACCTTTTTTTGGCCTTATTGATTTGTCCCCACATCCCATACCTTCTGTTTGCCGCGTCCTTGGATTTCAGAATGCCGCGTTGTCCCTTCGTAGCCACTGTACGTTAACCCGTCTTGAGTTTGTTCTCTTCTGCTCGGTATTAATTCCCTTTCCGTATCTATATCCATCAAGAAGAATTCCACAGTGACCAGATGTGATTTATGTCTAAATTTTGTAACAAGGACCCCATGACTGCCTGCCCAGTGTTTCAAGTAATCACTGAATCCGTTTGCACCATCCCTTCTATAGAGATCGGCGGGATTTGCTCTCCGTTCTGCCGAGGAAAGAAGTTAAGGCAGCTTCGTGCTCGACTACGTTTACCTGTCGTCGTAGTTAGCAACATCGGGATATCCGGGCAGTTCGAATTCCAGCTCGATCCTCGACCCCACCAGCCCTCCACCCCTTTTGTTCCAACAGCTGTCCAGGCTATTATGCCGTAGAAAGAATTCCCATAGTTTTCCAGGTTACCCCTTCGTCACATCACTTTCGCGGTGTCCAATCTCGGGACGGAAACCACGAGCTTAACGGAAATGACCTCTTGTCAAACGACAGTACGGTCACATTTCGTACAATTGCACGCCTCCTGGAGCCAGACCTGAATCACCTGTAGGCTTCCATTCAATCAGGCTGAAACTCATATGACTTGTCAATATTGCAAAGCATTCGGCACGGCGCGCGGATTCTTGCCAATGTGTTACGAACACATTCTTATGCCGCAAGACTCCACGGTACCTGGAACCTGCTTGGAGCAATCATGGTGAAGAAATTCAACACCGCGACGGTGGTCGTACCAAGTGCGATTGGCATAGCTTTAGCGACAAGTATAAATATCTAGATGTGGCGATGTGGTGCTAATAGGCGTTGAATGAGGCTGAGGAGCCAACGCAAACCCCACATCCATCTGAATAAATTGGACCCTGAGATCTTGCACCGATAGACATCCGACAGCGCTCCGGGAACAGGTCAATGTGTTTCCGATGTTGATTTTGACCCTGAGATACCACCAATGGCTCCTCACAAATCTCGAAAGGTGGCTGGGTGTCCGGGCGCCATGCAGTAATTACGAGCCACGGCTATCTGTGCTTCTAGTCATCCTCTAATATGTCCAAGCTTCCCTCTGACAGGCGTCATGTTATTTCCCGACCTGTGTCGGCAAACCCAGTCGGCCAGGGGGACCATCTAGCATTGCACCCGATTGGACGTCATGCGCCACCGACATGCGCCGCACGGTAAAGGTGCGTCGTACAGAGTCATCCCATCGCCTTGCGACTGTAGTTGATAAGTATTATATTTTAAGGGCGTCATGTAAATAGACTACAGAAACTTGGCTTTAAAGCCTTAATTAAGTTATTGCGAAGTTGGAAGAGGAATGCAAGTGGCGTCGTGATAAAGGCGTTAACAAATTAAGGATGACGACTCGAGAAAAACAAAGCGTCAGTCTGGTCTCCGTATGACCAAGGGGATCATTAGAACATGCAAGGGCCCTTGTGGGCCCGGAACCCTGGGACGTTCCACCATGAGTCGCTGCAACGTTTTCTTCATTGGTAACGATGGTGCGGTTCGTGCGACGACCCATGGCTGACAAGGGTCCTTTCTGAAACAGGGTGGTGATACTAAGACGTAAATTTCCGAGTCAATATGCAGCTTTGTCCAAGAAAAACAAAATGAAGTGCGTACGTAGGGGTCAATGGTGCTGGTAGGTGCGTGCCACTGATTGACAGGTTCATGGTGAGTATATGATCGATAGGCAGTGGAACCAGGCTGCCTCGAGTGATGGGAGGAACTATTGGAGTAGGCATGGTCGTAGCGTGACTGAGGCTGGTACGGCTCATGGAGAGCAGGCAGAGTGTCTGGACCTGGGGGAGGATAGATGTACGGCGAAGCTCGTTCAGGGTTCAATTGGCTAGAAAATTTGGTCAGGGTCACCTAGAGGTACGTTTATGAGACGCTTACAGAGGGAGACGGCTCGGGTCAGACTCCGTCTTGAAAGACTGTGAATAATATGAATCACTACATTTACGACGTCGCCTCTTAATATCACTTCTTTGACAAATAGGGAAAAAATACGCACCCAGCTCGTCGAGGGGGAGGTGGCAATGACAACGTCAAATCGACAGATCGTCTGGGCGGAGAATGTTCGCGGGTGGAGGGCGCAGAACCCTCTGACAGTCCAGACGAGCCGGCTGTCGAAGGGCGGGTATCTGCTTCAACGGAGTCTTTTCTTGAAGTGGGTTTTTTGCGAGCTGGGACTCCCTCTGGCCATGTGCACTGCGGACAGAATGGTGTGAGGTTGAAAATTATAGAGGGGAACGAATTTACGCACCTCTCGCTGACCATGGGAGCAGCGGACACAGACAGGCTTCGATTCGTCGCACTGTGTGTGGTTCAGAGATTGGCCACGAAGAAATTTGGTGGCGGGCTCACCTTGACCTTCTTAATCCGACAGGTCAGACAACCCGTCTTGCTTCGCGTGTATTTTGGCCGCTTGCGTTGACTCAACTCAGTAGGCTGCCTTTGGGGATGGGGATTTGTGGCAGCATGCAGGCCGGGCAATGGCGCGAGATGGTTGGGCTGGGCGTAGTAAGGGGAGGGCTGGGGCGGTGGCAAATAGTGGTTGGACAGCGAGCTAGAAAATTGTGTGAGCGGCCGCGACGACGACGAAAACAGCATGGAATATTGTGTACTGACTATGACATGACGGGAGCAGAGGCAGGACTTCGAGATTCAGGTTCCAAATAATCGCATTCGGACACAGGATTATAAAGGTCCAGGAAGGAAGCGTGGTTTATGTTGAAGAATGAAAAGCGCCAAGATAGTGGGTCGCTAATCGGTGTGGATCACCGAAAACATCAGATCTAGGGTCGCTGCACAGTGAGTCCGGAGGCGAGGCCAGGAAAATGCTTCCATGTATATTTTACGGGTTTTTCACCGGTGCGTGTTCCAAGGCACCATGAGGTCTCTACCCTTCATTTTTTGAAGGCCCTGCTTCTTGAAGACAGCCAGCAAGTATTCCGTCCAGATCTCCCAATCTCCCAAACGAAATAGTCTCAAATGGTGATCTCTTTGCCTCCGGAACACCGGAATGTTCCGATGTCACAAGTTTTACGTTTTGCAGGCGTATGTTGTGGTAACTCGCTGTCCAAAGCCCCGCCAGGGGAGCAGAATTCAGCCCGCGGTTTCTTCTGCCCTCGACGGCGAATGGTTGCCCAGCCTTGCCGCAGAGCAAGCCTCAAATTAGCCAGACTCGGTTCTCTGGGCTTCTTTAGGGTTGCATCACACTCTCCGCCGACTTTCACACACCACGCACCCAAATCCAATTTTGCATGTGGAAGCCAGGTTTGCATCACTACCCGATCTACGGCATGATTGTGCGTGCTTTCCTTTCGCGGTAAGCCCGTTAGACTTCTTTGAGCCGGTCTTCCCGTAGAACGCACTGGCCGTGCAGTCGATGCTGAACTTCCTACAGAGAGCGAGCTCAATGCTGCACCTGTTTCGCCAGCTCACTGACCGAGGTGCCAGCGGCTGTTGCTGTTGCAGGCGGATCGACGACCAAGCCGAGGGACTGCTATGTCGCCACCTGGGGTCATAGCCGAGGACATACTCAACATCTCGCGAGCAAGTCAGCTCTGTCAATGACGCACGGAGAAGAGGTGCAACATCCAGAAGATGCTTCAGTCTAGTAAGTCGTGCCAGGGTGCAGACCAGGTGTCACCGAACAGGCATTCGGACTTCGGACCAGGTTCCACCGCTTTCAATACCCCTAGTCATAACCACAATTGTCGGTTACTTTATTGTCTCCCACTTTTATTAGGTTCATAGTAAGGCCCTGACAAACGCTCCTCAGTGACATTCCATACTTGCCATTTTACGTCAAGATCAATCTGATACCTATTGAAAACTTCAATTGTTACACTGGGGGCCGTAAAATAAGGCATGATGCCCTTGTGAACAATTCATTGTCAGTTCCCCGTGGTGCGTAAAAAGGCGGCATCTGGGGCAAGAAACATGGAACGAGAAGCCTTGATCCCGCAACGCAGCACGCCCCTTCCTTCTGGAATTGAGGCCAAGCCCAAGCTTGCAAATTCCGTAAGAGACCCTGCACTTGTCATCCATGAACATATCAAAACTCATGAATTCGCCTTTAGGTTGCATCGTGGGTAGGGTGAGACTGCAACAAGGTAAATACTTAGATAGTCAGGAGAGTTCATCATCCTCGTGGTCAACTTTCTTGTGGGTTCATCATTGGAACCCTTTTTTAACCAAACTTTAATCGTTCGTCATTTCCCCATCGCAAAACCCCGCTTGAAACCATTGCTGTTTTGCAGATATCTCGCTTGTCAACCTTCGACAGCAACCTCTGGTGATAAGCTGCGGCGATCATGTAGATCAAGGATCAAACTTTCACGCACGGCTATGTATCACATACAGCATACCCCAGGAGAGACTATAGTTGAAAACATTCCAGGGCGAGGTAGAACTTCGGAGAACAAAAGAGGACCCTTAAACGTTTTCATGGATTCGACATGCTCCCCCAAGCTTGATGAGGACCCTGCTCGTTACCTCCGTATTCTAAAGCTGTGGTGACCGGCTTGACAGTTTCACGTCAACTGTTACTTTATGAACTGCCGGATTTTCCCAGATGGAGGCTTTTCATGGGTTGGATTGATTGCTTCAACCCAGATTAAAATAACATCCTGACTCGTCCGAACTCGGAGAGATGGACGCCGGAGTCGAGGTGGCATTGAGCGAACCCTACTTAGTCTCCTCTATACAGGGTTCGGAATGGACCTCCGTCCAATTCCAGACCCCCACACCATGCCCTCATCCGAAATTTTTTTTGAGTTCCATTGCCACTCAGCTCGATGTACTCCAGAAGTAGTATGATACGTGGCGTGGCGGCGGCAAGGACTTACAGAATCCGTCTTCCTATCAAGCCGCGCTTCACCGTAGCTTCACCTTAAGTCCATCGCTTGTCTCCGGAATGTTGATCTCCTCAAGTTGCTTCCGAACCGAATGCGCTGACTTTGAACTTGGTGGATTTTTATAAGCTTGAAGTCGCCATACCACTGCCAGCTGGCTACCGCACAACTGCGCCTCAACAAGCTGTTGGATACATGTGCCAGCTGTGTCTCCAGGTAAACTGAGTTTCTTCCGCAGAGCATAGTTATCAGGTGGTGGAATCATATGGCGTAGACCGCTCAATTTTCAGTCACCGGCTCTGTGTCTAAATTGGGTCCGGTTGCGAGAGAGGCGGGCAAAGTGGACGAAAACGTCGGGCCATCTCCCAATCGCAGTTTCTTGTAAAATGCAGATGGAATATGCCTCGAGCGCCCTACATGCATATGGATTCCATAGGTCACGGAGACTATGTCAGCGTTGAGAATTTGTAACCATGTTCGTAGACCAATTCAGTAAAAAATTACTGCCAAAGCACACCCCGGTTCACTCGGACCCTAGGCCTGGAATTGACAGAATATAACCAAACCGTCTGATATTGTTCCAACGTCATGATCTGCATCTCCGAGGCATTCATAGTTACCTGGTTTATGTACACGATCTACTCGAGCCTTCTAACCTGGCTCTCAAAGTTGTGTTCATGACCGACATCTTGTGGCCAACCAACCCTCTGCGGGGATCTAGACATCATCTCTGTTCCCATGACCTTGACCACCGAGCATTCTGTTCAGCAAATACGTTTCCTAAGAGTACAAACTAGTAAGCACAGGTTCTAGAAGAATGTAGCAACAAATTGGTAGTGAGACACAAAGTAGAAACCGAGAAGACACTGAGCACCAGGCGATAGCTAGATGATATACGGATATAAATTGTCCCAAACGTTAGCAGCTAGAAACGGGAAAATACAACAATATAAGGACTCGAAATCAGTGGCAATGTGGCGAAGCGAGGATCGACTGAAAATCACGGATCGAGCTTGAGTTGGCAGGTGGGCTCTTGTAGCCCTTTAAGGTGACCCGCGAGTACTGGGCCGGGACAGGCTCCTAATCACGAGGAACAACAGTGAATACTTGAGAGATTGAGCTCATAATCGTTCGAAGCTACTCACTCGTCCCTTGACTTCCTTGACCTCGACCATCCCCAAACTTGGGCAACCCATCTCGCCATTGTATTCTCATGTTTCATCATGGTTATGATCCAGGGATGATTCAACATGTCCCTGGGCGTTGGGCGTGTCACGGCATCGACGACGAGGCTGGGTAGGAATCGATCAGAATGATCATCCGAAAGCCACACAGATAGAAGCACAGAAGGACCTACGCTTGTTTGATAAAATCTTTCATCTCCTCACTCCACTGGACGCCGGGTTCGTCTTCTAATGTTGGGGGCTACACAGGTCTCTGTCAGAACGACGAAGCACATTAGACCAGATATTGCTCACCTCGCCATTGGTGATGTACATCATGAGCTCGATCGGTGGTACATCGGTGGGGAATGGGAATCGGTTTTGCACAAGTTCGAGGAGGGAGATCCCAGTCGACCATACATCAGATCGAATGGTGTATTCCTGGCCACAAATTCGTTCGGGCTAACATATTGTGATGATCAGCGGACCAAAAAGTGGTGAATGAAAAAACCATGTACCGCCATGTAGAAGCTTGTCCCTGTGAAGGTATTTGCGTTGGAAAGTACCAGTTCACCAGAGACTCCGAAATCGACGAGTTTGACGATTCCTTCTCTCGACAGTAAAATGTTGGAGGGCTTGATGTCCCTGTGAATTGTCCTCTTGGAATGCAAATATGCAAGTCCTTGTAGCACCTAAGACGCTTGTTAGACATGAAAGCAATCGCAACCCCTGGGTACTCACACCCTCGGCGATTCGTCCAGCAATCTTCTCGCCGACTATGGCCCCACGTTCACGAATCCTCTTCCCGACTGCCTCCAAGCTCCCTCCTTCACAGAATTCCATGATGATCTTGAGCTCCGTGTGCGACGGTGACATGTAAGCACCATAAAAGGCGATGATGTTGAGGTGTTCCGTAGAGGACATGATCTGGAGTTCTCTGAGAAGCTGCTTCATTGGTGCCTCTCGAGTAGTAATCGTCTTCCGAGCCATTATCATCCCAGAACGTTTGTCCTGCACTTTGTGAACAGCGCCACCGGCACCTTCTCCCAGGGGCGCGATCTCTTCAAGCATCTCATCCGCCCATTGTACGGTTGGGGGCGGAGAGGACAAGATCTGATCGGAAACTTCGCTGGAGGGCCGATGCTGGGGGGCAGGGCGCGTTGCGGTGATTTCTTTCAAAACGTCTTGGAGTGGGTTCGCTGGAGGTTGAGAGGGGCCAGTTCGAGAGGGCGCAGCTGTCTGTGCAGAGATTATGGTGAGGTTGGGGCGAATTGTTCTGTTTTCATCCTCCCCAGGCGATAGATGTTGCTCCGGTGCTCCTATTGGCCCCCCATAGTAGCTTTCGAATTGGTCATTACCACCGATGGCAAGCCCGAGTTTGGGCTTGCTTCCGCTTTTCGAGCGAGGAGGACTGAGGGATAATGAAGCCATCCGCTCTGCGACTTCTTCTTGTGGTTCTGCCGGGGAGAGAGGATTGGGAGTCCTAAGAGCTGGAAGGCGACGAGTGCTCGATGAAGGTCGCGGGCCCATTGGCCTTTGCGCCAGGGTGATTCTTGCATCCATTGTGCAGAGAGTTGAGTAGAGACGTGTACGATTGGGCGCCGAGGGCCTTGTATTCAAATCCCTGACGAATGGGGCTAGACAGATATAGCAAGAGATTCACTGGGCGGATACCCACACTGATTTCTCGATCTGAACGCAGCCTCAAGGACAGCCTGGCGAGCACAGAGAAACGGTTGGAATCTGGAGAAGATGTTGGGCTGGTGATGGTCGCTGATGAGGATGAGATCCTGCCCATTGGCTCTCTCCTCCCGCCTTTGCTTGGCCTTGTTGTGCCTTATAGGTCTCTGTAATTGATCCCATCTGCACCCTGGCTCGTCCTTCAGTCTCTTTCCTCTCTGTTGCTCTGCGCGACCATGTCTGAGGCACTCCCAGCGTCCCCTTCGCGCCGCCGAACATCACCAGAAACACATCACGCAGGGTCTGTTCTGCACTGCCCATCGCTCTCGCTGTTGCCGACCCATTGATGCTTCCTCTGCACACAGCATCAAGCCCAGTGACATCATTGGCAAGGTCGTTAAGCGCGTCCGTAAATCTTCAACCCATCCAGCGTTCACCATTGATTTTGCCGACGACACTGCAGTGCAAATTCGCGTCGAAGGGTACGACCCGCAGCACCCAGGTCTCCCCAAGACCTTGGAGACCGATGCCTATCTCCAAGAGCTGATGTCAAGTGACAAGGCGTTCGAATTTGCCATCCTTGGCTGTTCATATGTCACCCTGTCAGACAAGGCATTTGAACGACGAAGGAGGGACGGAGAGGACATCCTGCAGCACTGGGATCAACAGCATGTTGGCCTAGCTCTAAAGTTCGCGAACGGGCAGTCGGCGAAGGCTCGATGGCACTGCATATGGGCAACAAAACAAGAGCATGATGAAGAGGATGGAGGCTGTATTTTCCGCAGCTACGAGGACGTTTACCTCGACTACCTTTCTCGTGCACGCTGTCCCCCGAGTCCGACGAAGCACCGAAGGCGAAGATCTCAAGCATATTCGAACCTCAGTGGGTCAACGTCGTGACTCTGCCCAACTTGGAGTTGAACGCACCTAGTTTCCATTTGACTTCCATCATATCTTGTTATCCCAGGTCTCAGGTCTCAGCGCATTTTCCTATGGACAAACTACTCATTTATGCTCATTGAAATCAACATCTCATTAGCAGTCAGATCCTTTCCGACCTCATCATGACGGACGGACATCATATCGTGTTTAACCTACATGTATCAACTATCATCTACCCTTACCTGTCTCCCTAGGATTCCCAGTGATCTTTGAGTTCTTCACTTCGGACACTAGCTGTTTTCCAGAAATTCCCCATTTCTTTTTTTGCTTCACCTGTAATTTAGGACATTTACTTGCGATCTGTCAATGGGCCTAGTCGGACACTTGACCCTTCATGTTCGTAACGAAAAGCATGCATTTGCTACATATAACACCATATAACACGGCCTTCTGGCCTTAGGATTCAGGTACCGCGTGGATCTGCCAATCAGTAGGTCATGCATATCTTCCGATGTCACTTTGAAAACTGCCATTGTCCGCTTGTTTGACCTTTCGTTTCCTACTATATAGGAGGCACGCGGTGAGCTGGGTGCATCACGTCAATGGGAGTGTCTATAATAGGGATGGAAACAATTGAACATGTTTCACAGTGCTAGAAGTGAAAGCGAACAAGGTTCTGGTCAGGTTTTTCAACTAACATACGTCCTGCCAGTGGAATTTTCTTTTTTGGGGATGCCTATCCAGGTCAAGCTGGATAGATGGTGATCATCAAAGGCCGTCAGACGGATACCTTGTTGTCTTCTTTGATTAGGCAATTATGGTCCTATTGACTGGCCGAAAAGGATTTCCTTGTGAAGTGCTGTGAACGGGTCTCGTTCCTTACGATTGAAACGGACAATGGCCGTGATAGTTGAATGGGCTGCATCGACTCGAGGCCGTGTGCCGGGAAGGATTCTGACATCACGAATGAGCATTTGCGCACTTTTACTTCAGTCCTTGCCAACATACCATATCGTATGTCCCCTGAAACTTGAAAATCGCACCGGCCGCCGACTCGAAAGATCTGGGATGCCTATCCAGGCAACACGGACCTCCATGGCCAAGCTAGCCCGTCCGCGGTTCAGACAGTCGCAATTGAATGTCAAAATCGAGAGAGATCACTGTTTNCTCCAGAGTAGGGTGAAAGCTCCAAATTTCATTCGGGAGTATGTATTGGTTGGTAGCTCTGGCAACTAAAGCCCACCCGGGAATTAAGGCTTTGGCGCCAAAGGTGGAGTTGGGGCGGGAGTCATGGATCCGGTGACACCGTCCCTGTATCCAGCGGCAGGTACACCTGCTCGCCTAACCACAGGGGAGTTTGGGTGGCATTGGGCGGTTGCGCAATGTCCTGTCAGTACATTGCGGGCCCTATATGCTACAAGTCGATTAAGCGTTATGTACACCCTCTAACAGTTAATTTACTCACTTGGGGCAGATTACCGAAAATACGCTGCTGTGAGTTGCTATGAGAGCTCTGCACAATTCGGGCTCGGGCTCGCAGGGTTCAGCGCTCAGGCATCAGGGCTTGATTTCGCCGGTGATGAATTAAAATTAATGTTGAGCGACAAATTTGCTGTCGCATAGACGGGGAGGGTCATGCTCCTGATCGCGGAGTTTCCGAATAAGAGTAATATTTCCCACAGCCGATCACCACGCTCTGCTCGCTGGCTCCCGCAACCCTCAGCCATGTCCTCAACATCTTCCAAGCAAAGTCGCATCAGTTTCGCGTCTTTGACAGATAACAATCTAGGATCAGTTCGAAAGTTGAATTCTGTCCTATTTCCCATAAAATATAGCGAAAAATTCTATCAGGATATCTTGCAACCCGAAGTAGAAGATTTTTGCAAGCTAGGTGCGATCACAGTGGTTCAAAGCTTGGATGAACCGTGCTCAATTCACGCATTTAGTATACTACAATGACATTCCTGTATGTTGTCTAGCACTCTGATTCTCGAACCGGTTCTCCATCTCCATCCCGTATGTAAGGTTGGGACAATCTGCTGTCGGTTCGAAAACAAGGATGATCAAAACCAGCTGTACCTCATGACCATGGGCGTCTTAGCTGTGAGTCCCTTTTCGACTCTACTATTCGGTCAAATTGCGACTAACGTATGGCCTAGCCTTATCGCTCTCGCGGTCTGGGATCCAAAGCCCTGGAGCTCATTCTGGCAGCAGCATCAAGTCACCGACCAAAGATTGACAAGATTTATCTCCATGTGCAGGTCTCCAACGGGGACGCGAAGAAGTTTTATGAACGGCATGGATTCGTTCACACATCGACTCACAACGATTATTACAAGAAGATTAGCCCCGCCGACGCATGGGTGTTGGAGAAAACCTTCTAAGTATTAGTATATAGGTCCGTGTGTCTTCATTATCTTTTGCCCTATCTCTTATTAAAGTCACATTATTTGATTAGCAGTGTACACAGGATGTTCTGCTTCTAATCTATGGTTCCTTGGTCAATGATCGATCGGACTCGAGAAGACATGGAGATGCTTACCCCGCTGTCGCTGGGAAGGTACTATGGTGACCTTCCGTCCTCGACTTTTCCGCATCCCTTGACCAACTACAATGACAAATGTCAGATGCTGTCACGACTTGAAAGCTTGAATGATGAACGAACCTGGTGCCGCTTGAGGGCATCCTTCCGCGTGAAAGTCTTTCCGCAGCCGCCATTGCACAGGAAGGGCTTTTCGCCAGTGTGGGTCTCCCTGTGCCTCTTCAAATCGTGCTGACGATTGAAGGAAAGTGCACACAGATCGCAAGCGAAAGGGCGTTGCGCTGTGGCAGGATATGCTGCTGGTGAAAGCGGCATGGCGGGAGATAGGGGGATTTGTTGGTAATGGGGGTGCGCCTGAGGGACACTGTCTTGTGGAGGTGCATCGTGGTACGCATGAGAATGCGATCGGGGGCGTCCATACCCTGGAGCGCCCGAAGACGTCTGACTGTCCGGATAGGCATAGGATGAAGGATAGGCCTGCTGGGACTGTGGCCGAGTTGATTGTGGTCTAGGGGGATGAGAGTACCGGGACGACGAGTAAGGGGGAATGTCCGATTCCACTGGAGAAATGGGAGATGTAGTATAGTGAGGACTGCTTGGCGAGGTGGACGATGAAGACACCGGTGAGCTTCCATAGTAAGCTCCTGAATATTCTACTTCGCTACCATGATAAGCAGGGTGTGAAGAGGAGTTCGAGGAGTAGTTGTTATGAGAATAGCCATGAGAGGAATAGCTCGACGACGAAGAGGAGTAAGCTTGACTGTTATACTGGACGGCAGCGCCGGATGAATACTGTGATGAGTATCTGGTATCAGCCATTGAAGGAGATTGCGAAGAAATGGGTTGCTTGCTTTATCTGGATTCATGGGGGGCCTAATTATATGTTTCGGGGTTCGAGTGTTTACGAGAGCACCAAGCTCAAATTGCAGGCCGGCGTATTCGCAACGATTTAAATTGTCAAAAACAGGCTATGACGCCGAGCAGGATCCCATCTTGTCACGGTGCCTGGGCGGAAAGAAATTGACATCGGCATATCATACATCTTGTGTGCACACTGGCAGGCTGTGAACGGAATGATGCGCGAGCCGCGATGAGCCGTGTCCAGGTCGGAATCAGGATCCCAAGGGACTGACCAAGCTTCATGTTCCTGTTCGTCTGCACCCGGCCCCCGCGACCTCTCATACATCGCCTCCCAGCCCGCCTCCCATTCTTTCAAGAAAAGGAGCTGCGTTGCGATCGAGATTCCGAGCCCTGAAATTAGTCCCGATATTCATCAGTACCTAAAAGGGACCAACGACCGCATACACTATATGTATCCACAAGCTCTTGGTAGCCAAATGGTCGTCGTGTCATAAATTGTATATCATGGGTAGTTACAGAAAAGGTGTAATTATCACCTCACCTATGCCGATGGGCAGAGAGCAAAAGGTGTCACGTAGATCCTTTTGTCGCTCCCAGCAGAGCCGCTCTGACCATTCCTCCATCAATGATCAAGGGCACCAAACCTTCTGTCGCCGTATGTTCTCGGTTGTTCGTTCCTGGGCACCTTGGCTCCATGTCATTAAAATTTGCCCTTTTCTTCCAAAACGATGGCGGCCTGAATGGCTTTCTCGAGCCTCTTGCTGCCTCTGGTCTGAATACAGCGCACGGTGGAACTTCCGTCCCTGCTATCACTGACCCGAACCCCAACTCTTAAGTGGTGGCGTCTGTTCCGTCACCGATATACTACCGTCTCCGTCGTGGCGTTGAGAGAGCGGTGGCGAGTGCAAACCTATGTACATACATCGAGGCAGCCGGTGAACAACTAAGTCCTATAGAGAGAACAAAGATGAGCCCAGGCGAGGCTGGACCCTTAGGATGGGTCCATGCCGGGCTGTTTTCTGTCACCCTGATCCCGAGACCACTACTGAGTCTTCTTCTCCCCTGATTCTTTGAACTCAGCCAACAGCCAGACAGGACTCGCAAGCGATCGATCAAATTTGGTGCAGATAAGTACATACGCTTGTACCTCAGGTAACTTCAACTTCTAACGATGGTTTCCAGGCAATTAGCAAGGAATTGGAAGTCGATTATTCTGTCCCTTCCTGTTGCTAAACAGGTGAGGTGCAAGCAGCTTCAATACCGAATGCAACGGCTTCGAATTCTGCACAAGGATAAAGAAGGTGCCGGGATTCATGAACCCAGACTGAGACAGCCGACTCAAACGTGAGAGGGGTTCAAAATCAATGATCGCACCCGCTGAGGCTCCGATGCTGGCAGGGGGTTGGCTGTGCAACAATGCATCCCTTTTTTAATGAAATTGCGACACAACAAATTGAAAACGGGATCTGCCAGTAAATTTTAACAGGTTAGGTTCTATGAAGGATGGATGTCGATGGGACGGCCACAATGTATAGTATTTGGAGGGGGCAATCGAGCACTTGTTAAAACTTATTCTCCCCACCGACTAACGATTCCTATCCGTCGTTACGATTAGTAAGAACATGATTGTTCGGCTCAAAGGACCCTAACCCTAGCTGTATTCGGCAATGACGTGAGGTGCCGACCACCGAGGCCTGTTGAGACAGCTCCCCGTTCATCACTCGATACCACCGACAGTTCTTTAGAATCCCTTCAACTTTCAGCATTTTACATCCAAATTTTGTATTGATTCATGTCGAAAAGACCCTCCGATACCCCCCTATCTCGCACACCCAAGGCGAAGCGCCCGAAACCTTCCGGAAATAGTCAACTCCAACTGCATCATTTCTTCAGCTCTTCTCCCTCGAAATCGGACCGTGCTTCTCCCGTACAGTCAGGAAACGGGGTGCCGAGCCTCAGAGAGCCTATCGACGTTGATGCATTCGACGAGAAGACGTCCGGACCATCAGTATCCCCCGCTGCCCAGTTCGAGTTACCCCGAAAACCCAAACCACCAGTCGGCAAACCGGTAAAAMCACCAATCATCTTTGGCTCAAAATTAGTCAAACCAGAGAAACTGGATTTTCTCCCTGTGGACTGTGACCCTGTTTTCTATGATCCTGCAGCCCAGCCTTGGACTTCGACAAGTGCCCCATACTCCTTCTTAGCCCATGCTCTCACCACCCTGTCGCAGACACGATCGCGCATTGCCATCATCAACTGCTTGACAAATACTCTGAGGACAATTATACAACGCCATTCGCCCTCTTTGCTTCCTTCTTTATATTTGCTTTCCAATACCCTCTCCCCCGCATACGTCGGGGTGGAACTAGGCATTGGGAGCTCCGTTTTGTCTAAAGCTATCCAGCAAGTATCTGGTCTGACTGCTGCGGCTTTGAAGCAACTCTACGCTACCACGGGTGATGTTGGCGATGTCGCCTACATGGCCAAGTCGAAAGTGAGAACGCTTGTTCCACACCCACCCCTCACCATCCAACAAGTCTACGATTCCCTCTTGAAGATAGCCTCTTGCAAGGGACAAGGTGCAGCGAAGCAGAAGGAAAAAATAGTAGAGAAACTGCTTGTTGCCGGGTCGGGGGATGAAGTACGGTATCTTGTTCGAACCCTCACCTTGAACCTACGAGTGGGAGCGGTCAGAACATCGATCCTCACAGCTCTGGCGAGGGCGTTCGTCTTTCATGGATCTCCAGGCAACAACGAAGAACATGAAGATATCTATGCTTCTCAAGATCTACTACGCCGAATCCAGCCAATAGSCTCGAATCCGTCAGGCAAAAAGAAAGASGYTGAAGATTCAGCGCGGGAGGAATTGAAGGYATTATTTGCGAAGGCTGAAGAACTAGTCAAGCAGGTTTACGTYCGGCACCCATGCTACGATGATATAGTTCATGCTCTACTTCAGCATRGTTTCGAGAACCTGGCRAGTCGTGTTCCGTTATCAGTCGGTGAGTTCGCGAGTCGGACCTTTCAAGATGTGGTTTACCGAACTCACCATAAACGTTCCGTTACTTTGTACTAAAGGAATACCGTTGCATCCTACATTGGGATCGCCAACTCGTTCGTTGGACGAGATCTACGAAAGGCTTGGAAACTTGCCCTTCACTGCCGAATTCAAATATGACGGTCAGCGTGCTCAAATTCACGCAAAGACTGAAGCAAATGGCAAGATATCTGTGAAGATTTTCTCCAGGCATCTTGAAGACATGACRACTAAAGTATGCTCCTCRTCCCAACGTCGTGCCCTACTAATATTCGTTACAAGTATCCAGATATCATTCTCTTGGTCGAGCACCTCTTCAAGGCATCTCCCTCGCTCCGTTCGTTTATTATAGACTCTGAAATTGTTGCCATATCTCCTGGAACCGGGGAGTTGAAATCGTTCCAGGAGTTGTCCAATCGGCCCCGCAAGGACGTTCAAATAAACGACATCAAGGTGTCAGTGGCAGTATATGTCTTCGACCTTTTATATTGCAACAGTGAAGTGAGTATTGTCCATTTGCAATCCCCTCCGAAATCTCACCCTCGATTATCAGATATATCTTGCCAAATCATTTCGAGCGAGAAGGGAAAGGTTGAGGCAAGAGTTCCCGCCGTATACCCCCGAAGACCCTACTGTCGCGCGGCTTCGTCATGTCGAAAGCTGTGAAAGCGACCAGGGTCAAGACGCTGTCATGGATTTCTGGATGAGGGCGGTAGAGAGCAAATGTGAAGGGCTTATGGTCAAAGTAAGATAGTTGTCAATCATAGCTGCAAGCGGGTCCCATTGAGTACTCATCGCCCCGTTCCCAGGTGCTGGACTTCGAGCCGGAGGGATCTATGCAGCCCGAAGAGCCGGGAAAGTCAAGAAGAAAGATTCTCCCTGCTACATACGAACCTGACAAGCGGACATTGGCTTGGTTGAAGCTCAAGAAAGACTACGTAAGTAGCATCGGGGACAGCCTTGATCTTGTTCCCATCGGTGCATGGTATGGGAACGGTCGTAAGGCTGGTTGGTGGAGTCCTATTCTGCTGGGGCTGTGGGACGCCGACGCAGGACGGATAGTGGGTGTTTGTAAATGCATGTCGGGTTCGTTGGGGTTACGTTCTTTGTTTCGGGCATTGGTTACTAACTGAACGTCTGAACGTCAACCGCGTGCTGTATTGTTGGTTCCAGGGTTCACGGATGCCTTCTACAAGGTGAGATCATTCACTGTCTGGCCAGACGGTTGACACTCACTTCACCTCTCCAAGTCATTATCTGAAACATATCCAGCAAACTCTGACACCTGCTCAGGCCAACCGAACTGGGAGTGTGATTTTGGAGGTATGCAATATATATCTCTCCCTTCCGCGTGATGTCACTTTACTCATTGATTGTTCATGATCTAGGGTTTCGACCAGATGTTTACTTCAAACCTCGCGAAGTCTGGGAGGTACGAGGCGCAGAGTAAGTGTCGTCGCTTGGCTCTGTGGGCCGCGGTTGATGATTTTGAAACACCGTATTAGCATAACTGAAAGCCCTGTATCTACGGCGGCTCTCGGCATGGTCTCCGATTCTCGTGGGCTGAGTGTTCGCTTCCCGAGATTTATCAAGGTCCGGGTCGACAAGAAAATAGAACAGGCGAGCACTCCTGGATTTCTTGCCTCGATGTGGAGGAAGCAGCAGAAAGCGCCTGTCATTGTTGGAACAGATGATGGTGAACTAATTGACGTCAATCTTTCGGAGACTAGCTGCAGCGAGCTTCAGGATGATGAATCAGATGCGCAAGGGGTTGATGATTAGCCACACATACTGTAGTAGCAGTATTAAATCACTGACCTGAGATTAATTGGCGAGGACGTCATGCCCGCAGCCAGCGCTTGAAGATTGAGCTGCGTCGAACACCTGTTCCGTTCGGGCCAGGCAAGATCGAGGCTCAGTGCCATGCCACCCAAATGGGCTAAGCTGTGACTAAAGAGGGTCACCTCTCTTCTTCTGCCATCATCTGACTATTAGTATCTAAGAGCTGCCATCGTCCTTTCGAGCCCACTCCTCACAAATAAATCATGAAACTTCCCATTCTTTCATCAATACTTCTTACGATATCGACAATACAGTTTGGCTTTGCAACAACAGAAACCGTTTATGATGCTGGTGCGTAATTGCTTCCTCCAGAAGTCGCACTGATACCGTTTGCTATCCGCTACTTGCTTACTCCGTTTATTGATCAGCCCGTATCGCAAGAGCCCTAGTTGAAAGGTCCGCCACGTCCATTGGAAACATGGCGACTGTCTTCCCAACGGATGATCCCGTCCTACCGAGTTGGGTGACTTCCTCGCACCTGATCCACAGCCTGCTCATTACTGCGCTTGTGATCCGGTTGTCCTGTTCTTCAGACTTTCCCTTTTCCATGCAAGAGTACTATGCAAGGTATCATACAGGAACTGTGATGCTCGAATGTTGTGAACTGAAACGCCTCTCTCGTCTGCGATCTGCTAGCTGTCATTCTAATGGTTCTCTCACCTTGTTATTCCTGCCGATCTCGAGACACAGCAAGAACGTCTTACATGCCGTTGCGCATTCTGCATCAATCTCGGTCACTTCTAATGTTCCAGCAGCCAGCCGGCCCCGCGTTTCCCTGCTAGGCAACATCACCATCTCCACCGATATTAATACAGTTCCAAACCGGGAAGAAGTTGAGAAATGTTATCTTGCAAAGCACAAAGACGCAAGATGGTGGTTGCCAGACGATAAAGATGCAGCTCACATTGTGAGTCCTCGTTCCGATACTGCTCGACATATCTACCTCTCAACTCTGACCCCACGATTTCCTCTGCACACACAAGGCCTATTGGGCGAGATTTGATCCACATGTGAGCACAAGCTAAACCTTAGATCCCGCATCTCCAAGCAGTGCTGATGTTCGTCGATTGATGCTGGCGTCAGGCCGTCTATTTTGTCGGTGGATTTGGAGGGTGAGTAATTGATGCTAGTCGCTTGAGGATTTAATTTAAATGAGTGTGGATACGCACACATATCTTGGCAGGTTGCACTACATCGGATGGATCCCGCTGGAGATCTATCAGCAAGCCAACCCCGATAGTGTTACAATCACTGCGGAGGGCCAGTATGTGTTGGCTCCATAGACAGGGCTCCATGGACAGGGCGATTGTTGCATGTGCTGCGGCGGTATGATACATTGCTATATCGAAATAAACTACAGTGGCACTCGCAGAGATTCCTGCAACATTTCTAAGTAGACAGAAGCTTCATCACCGAGTTCCAGAGCAAAACCGTGCTTCAATGATTCAGCCAAACTTCCTGCCTGAATGAGGCGATCCCATTCCAACCGCAGCTCTGGTGTTTGATGATCCTTCAAGACCGCGAAGTCAGAGACGAGTTGAAATCTGGCGAACAAGATCAATTTGGCATCGATCTGTGTGGCTAGAAATTGTGGAAGGGGGAAGTCCAAACATGCAAGTATCTCTGCGCACATCGGGATTGATTGCTTGCTCCTCTTCGATGGCGCAGTAGTAGGATCACCAGACGGTAAATCCTTAGGCACACCAACGGAATTGGCCGCTCTCGGTTTAGGCGCTACCCGAGCTTGTGGGCGGGGCCGTGTGGGCCCTTGTTGAAGCGAAGTCGCTGGCATTGATACGTCGTTGAGTAGCTTCTGGCAGAAATAGAGCCTGAATCTCTGAACGCTCGTAGCGGATCCCAAGCCAAACAGGAAATCCTGAGTACGCCGAGAATCGCTCCAGACCGCCAAAAGGCTTCTGTAAACAGAGTTTACGAGCGTAGAGATATCAACATAGATGGTGTTGGTGAGGTTGATTAACTGAGGTGAGCTGATCAGCATCCCTACGAGAAAATGAACGACCAATGCAATTACCAGTTTCATCAGGCAATAACCAATCTGTTGTCGACGCAGCTCTTTCTGCTCCATGCAATGCATGATTATGTTGAGTACGACCGCGAAATCCCATCTTGTGATGGAACCTCCGCGAGGAGGCGGCAGCTGGTCAAGAAAGAGGGCGGAGTAGCGAACTTAACGCCGTTATCAGTTTCTCTGAACGTAGCGGAAGCAAGGAAAACAAAAACGTACGCTGCTCGGTTTGGTATTGAAAAACTTCATCTTTCTCAAACAGTGAGACCAACCAAGCCAGAAATGGCCAGGCATCATCAGCGACGACTCCAGGCTCTTGTGATGGTGATTCAGAAAGAATGACTTCCTCAATAGAGAAGTCACGGCGCAATTTTGACTTTCCCTTTGGTGATACGACGACTTGATTTCGATAGACAAAGCCCTCTTCCAAGAGCTCCCAGCAATGTTTTGCAGTTTTGACGCAAAGGGATTGCTTAGCCAACAAGGAATCCAGAGGTTCCTCCGACGACTTCGAACTGTCGTGCGAGGCATAGGACGGCAATGCACGTCCCAAAGCCTCCGGTGAATTCGTGGAGATCAAAGAAGTCAACAAACTTTGGGCTGAAACGATTGCTTTCTGACTGATTGAGGAGGGAATCCTGGCGAATCTGGTCTTCCTCGGGGTCTCCGTGACGGGTCTCGCGTCACTTGTGACTGAGGCTGTCTCAACTGGATGGAGGGCAAGAAAAGCCAACTGCTGGATATGTGGTCTGTAGAGGGTGTTACGCTGGGCTCAAATCACAAAGGGATGCGAAAAAGGCTACTTGCATGGAAGGCTTGTATTGTGGTGATCGCAGCTGGAAAAGCATCTCGATGGCAGCTTCATACTGGCCTTCTTCAATGATATCGTCTACCAGGCCTCTTTGATGATTTGGTAGCTCCCATTCCGGGAGAGATTGAGGCGTTTTCGGACTGTCAGCCATCGCGGAGTCGCGGTTTGAGGAGAAAGTCGCCAAATCGGTGGTCGCGTTACGGACATCACCTGAGCGTGACCGGACGTCACGCGTTTCATATTGGCATGTTAGGGGCGCAATATAATTCTCCAAATTCAATGTCTGGGCGGCCAGAATGCCAGAGACCACCCTCTTTGAATCCAATCCGCAGCAGAGCGCTTGACGGAAGGAATTGCAGGTTCGCCTGCCCATCAGGAAAATCCCACCAAAGACATAAACGACCGCCAACCCGGAGAACGAGTATCTTTGATGTACATGTAGGGAAGATACCCGGACAGCACCTGGCCGATGGCTACGAGTTCCGACGTGGTCCCCATCATTACCCTCACTGATCATCATGATTCCGGTTCATACAGAGGGTATCCGCATCCCCGAAAGCGCAAAGCGCCCCCTTGGTTACGGCTAGAATACAGTTCGGGTTGATATTCCACTTCATCCCGAATTTGACTTCGGAGGATAACCGCGAGTTTCGAAAACCAAGTGCCAGACTCTGCAGTGTTTTCAGCACTGGAGGGAGACTGCAGCGGCGCGCGCGAGCGTACCTTCGCTAGTCACGCCGTGGTCAAACTAGGCAAGCAATGATCGTCGTGGCGGGGGCCGTTAGCAAACAGGGATCAACATTGAATATTAAGTCGCGACGCCGGTTTCGAGTCTCTGCACGGTCGCGTTACCAGCTCGCTGGATTTGCATGATTTTCTCTCGTTTCCCTCGGTCTTTCTCCTATATCTCACGGCGAAACTTTGCCATGGACCCTTCCGCTTCATCACCAGGTCCTGTCCAAATTTCCATTCAAGAAAAGGTACGGTTTTACCGGGAGTGGCGATGGCACCCCACATGAAGAGGTCTGACCGCATCTTGGCAGCTCACGGAGAAACTGTGCCCGACATCTTTGAACATTACCAACGACTCCTGGCAGCACCGGCATCATGCTGCTATGAGAGCAGAAAACGGGGGGAACGGCGAAACTCGTGAGTGATCCCCTCACACACTATACCATAGACTCATCGCTGGACCCCGCGTCACTTCTCGAACTCTGGCTAGATTTTACCATAAACGTCGTGTCAGATGAGTTTCGAGGCAAAGTGCGTTGAATTTAACATGTCTTCGCATCTAGACAACTAAGCCTGTCCTATCGATCTGTAGACTCTGATGCAACGTCATAGACTCGTATACTCGCTCCTCTCAGAAGAGTTGGCTGCAGGCGTTCATGCGTTGTCGTTACAGACTAAGACGGACGAGGAAGCTAGGACGCTGACAAAGTCCTGATAATTCTATAGGCTAAGAATCGCAACCCAAGATCTCCTCTTTCATCAAATGTTTACGGTTTGGACGTCTATCCTAACCTGAAATTGATGAAAATATGCTATTTCCGTGATCTACTTGACGGGATCGCTCCCATCCATTCAGTGGGCTACTGTTATGACAGTACCTCTGACTTGTGAGCATCATCTATTTTGCAAGAACTCGATCTTAGATTCTTGAGATCATGGTGACAGCCTCTCACTTACGACCAACCGACACAGGGACCAATACCTCAGAATAAGTCCAAAGGGCTGTGCTCTTTTCATCAAATTATCGGACTGACTTGGAAACAAAGATGGACATGCCACCCGACCTCGATTATGTCCTAAAAACGAGATTGATCTACTGAAATCCTGATTATATGAAGGGCCGCACTCCCATACGGTTAACCGCCCGGTTTCCCTATTTCTCTCCTTGAAATGTCCCCTTCACAAACTGACAAAACAAATCGTCGACCAACGCTCCCGCCCATTCGAGACCTATTTCGAGGTGCGCCCGTCTGTTTCGTATGCCGTTCTTAATCCTTCAATTATGTTCCCTAGATGAACTGTCCCAGCACACCGAGTCTCCGCAGGCGATCTTGGCACGTCTCCAAGTTCACGACGACAGCGACTTAGACCGGCATCCAGGAATGTCGTCTAAACACTACAGCAGTTCAAGGGTATGTGTAGGTGCCCTTCTCGACATTGTATACGCTCATGAATTTCACAAGGATAATGACTCGAGGCCAAGCACCGTCACGCAAGGAGGATATGCAGGGCCAAGCTCTCCACCAACCGGAAGTAGCTATCCGTATTTGCCCTCGTCGTGGCGAGGCCATCCCTCATCTTCACATCGAGCGGACTATGAGCCCCCACCTCTTCAACGCTCCATGTCTCACAGCCAATTCTCCTCCCATTCACACCACACTTCTAGAGACCGCCGATACGAAGATGGTCGAGTTCCTACCCCTCATCGTGACAGCTGGCATGGACAATACAGTTACGACCCTCGATTTGCTCAGAACCCGACATACCCGCCTTCTCGGGGTCAAACAGTGGGCGTCCTGCGCCCTTCTCCGTGGCCAATATCGACGGGAATAGATCGCAACTATGATAACTATGATAGAGACGACGACGAAAGAACACCGATTGCTCGGTATCCACCAACACATCCGGCTCACCAACCACACCCAACGCAACCACCGTTCTTGGAAGAGCCGGCCTCTCACGTTTCATCGTCAAAATATGAATGTCAGTACTGCGGCAAAGGCTTCAATAGACCGAGTAGCTTAAAGGTGCGAACTCCGCTTTTCATCGGGAATTAGCCGCTTATCGGTGGTCATTTCAAGATTCATCTTAATAGCCATACCGGCGAAAAACGTGTGTACTTTCTCTGATCACTTGCTTTGCTTTTCAAACATACTCATACATCATGGGGATCATTAGCTTTCGTCTGCCCGGTAGAAGGATGTGGGCGCAGTTTCAGTGTACTGAGCAACATGCGCCGGCATGCCCGGGTCCATACGCAACCCCCGGGAAAGGAGAAGGATGGGTCTAGCGATGTCAGCGATGAACAATCTAGTCAAGGCAGTGAGATCCGCTCCTCGGGGAATTACGGCGCTCCACAATCCGACCCTAGATGGCACCAAAGGAGGGGGAGTATTGCATCAACCTCGAGTTCTGCTTCCAGACGGAGTCGTAGCGTGTCATCAGAAGATGAGGAAGAAAGCCATGAACGGCCAGAAAAACGGAGTAGGCGGTTAACCTAAGGAATATAATGCACATCTATGTAGCTTATGTCTATCTTTATTCTTCTTCCCCTTCAAGTTCAACCATGTAGCCTTTTATTTATTGCCTCTCGTCTGCCGCCCCACTCCACAACGCCGGCTCGTGTTCAAGGGACTTGACATGCGGAACCCCTCCTCATTATTTATTGGCAGATAAATGTATTCGTAGATCCATATATTCGTTGACTCCGGACAAGGCAGTAGTGTACATGTTTCCATCACAGCTAATATACAAGGGTATCCCAAATAGTTAAAACGACCCAGCGGTGAGGCTATGAATGACGTCGCTGTCCTCCTCCCTCTGGCAACTCATGGTTGCTTGACCGACCTGCGGATCGTGCGCAGGTTCGAATGAGGCTACCGACTTCAAAAGAAAGTTGGATCGATCGATCAGCACATTTTTTACATCCAACAGCCTCCTACAGCGAAATAGCGCGACCCTTGCCAATCGTGCGTGTTTGTGGAACAGGAGAACGACCCCTTACAGTGCCCTCGTCATGGCCTCGTGGTGACAGCAAGGGTTCGAACGCCCGTTCTGCATGAACGTACTCGAAAGCTCTTGGGCTTTTGTGCGTAAACCCAGCAAATGCAAGAGCTTTCCGGACATTGAGGATTTCCTCCCCGTAGACCTTGTCCTTCAAAACAGGGTCTCGGGTGGCATCAGGAGGAGCTCCATTCGCAGGCGCCAGTGGCTGAAACAATAGTTAGGCTAAAGCATGCGAACTTCAGGCAGGATCGTTACCTCTGGAGGAATGTCAGAGTCAAAGTGCTTGGTATCTTCAGGGCTCGTAAGTTCCGGGCGATAAGGTGCGGGGTAGCGGTGGATGTTGTCCCAGTCGATACCCTTGAACCAGGGATGAGCCTGCATGGAGCACATACATCAATCCCACCGCCCGCGACCACGATGGTGAATACTCAGGACATACTTTGATGAGGTGGGCTCCATCGACACTGACTGGAGAACCAGGCTGGCGCATAAACCCGCTGCGTCTTCCGTAGGTTGAGTAGAGTTCAGGTCTTGAAACAGAGGGGGAAGTTTGCGATCCCAATCGATCCTCAGGCTCGCAGAGCAACTGTTGCATGAGGTTCACCCCTTCGTGTGAGACTCGTGGGCGGGAAGGGAAACGCAGAGATTGTTTCCAATTGAGTATCTTCTGCCTGGTGACATGGCGCTGCGTTGGAGACGGGTGATGAGAACAGACCGGAGAGGGGACTTCTGAGCATCTTACCGAGTTGCTAACGAACGGGGGGAAGCTGGGTGAAGGTAGTGGTTAGAAACGCTAATGAAACAGTAGCGCCGAGGCACCTACCCATATAGGCACTCAAACATAATCACCCCGAGACTCCACCAGTCGCAGGAGTACGTGTAACCATGTCCACGAATGACCTCTGGCGACACTGCGGAAACGGTCATAAAAATTGGTACAAGGAGGGATGCTAAGGGGACGTACTATACGAATTGGTTCCACAGCTAGAAAGAGGAAGATCAGATCGACGTGAAGAAATGGACTGAGCTTCTTACACCGAGTATGCAAGCTGTTGATGTGGTTGGTTAGTGATCATATGGTTTAAACTTTAGGCATAACGCACATTCCGTTTATTCTTCTCTCTCCAGGTAAAAATTCCCGTTTGGCCATCGCCGCCGCCCATAAGAAGCTCGACTTGTTTGGGATCAAGCCGTTTGGTTTTTCGTCCGTCCGCAATACCGTTTGAGTCTTCGAGATCTATGCCATATTTGTGCAGCAAATGAAGCCTTTGTTGCTCGTAATCTGCTCAGGAGTCAGTAAATGGCCTAAAAAGCGAGAGGTTCCTTCCGCACAGGATGTATCGTGTGCCCAATGGAGATCAGTCCTAGTGCAGGAGTCAGTGACCCACGGACAACCGGGAATGCCTGACCGAGTCAGATAATAGAACTTACGCCAGGCCAAAGTCACTCAATTTTATATGCCCTTCTGGATCGAATAAGAAATTCTGGAAATTGAGGTGAATTTTCCTGGACATGAGATGGCCGTATACAGCGACTCACGTCTGGCTTAATGTCCCTGTGGATAAATCCGTGCTTATGACATTGCTCGATGGCCAAAATCATCTGAGGAAACCAAGAAAAATTCAACACTCGAGAATTGTATCAAAGAGGAAACTACGAACCTCTGCAACGTAAAATCGGGTAAAATCTTCTTCGAACACGTCCCTTTCTATTAACAGATTGAGGAGATCTCCACCGCCCATATATTCAAGAACCTAGATTAATATGGGATTGATGTCAGTAAAAAGAGATTAATTGCTACGCATAATCCCACGACTAGCCGAGTTCGAGAAGAGAAACTGACCAGATAGAGATTGTCCCTGTCTTGGAAACTATAATGCAACCTCACAATCCACTCGGCACCACCCGGGGAATGCACCGACGATGCAAGCTTGAGTACGTCACGCTCAGCCCGGACATGCCCCTCTTGACCCTTGCGTAACATATCTGCTTTCCGCATCTGTAGAAGGAGAGCAGTCAGATTGAGCCTTCCATCTAGGAATAGAAGATAACATCACCTGCTTCATGGCAAAAAGGCTCCCGGAGGACTTCTCTTTGACAAGCGAGACCACGCCAAAAGCGCCTAAACAAAACAAAACTCAGCCATCGGGATAAAGGAGGCGAGAAAAATTCCTTCTCACCATGCCCTATCGTCTTCAGCTTGATGAACGCGCTCGCATCCAGTTTCTGGCGAGTTCGGCGGAGGTACTCGGATTCATTCTGTCTCCAGCGTGCTCTTAGCATTTCCTTCTGCTCCGGAGCCAGTTGCATCCTTTCCATGTCTTGCTCCATCGCCACTCTCCGTTGTTCACGGGAGGGCACATGGCGGAATAGGGGAAAATATATGTTTTCAAAATATATTCTCGCAGCAACAGCCTTTTCGAGGGTTGCCAAAGACGGAATGATAGGCTTCGGAGGAGGTGGAGGTGGTGGCGCTGGAGAATAGTCCAGCTGCACGCTCGCTTCCCGTTCGTCGACCTCCTGAATTCCAGGATGCGTTTGAAACCCGACCCCCATCCGCAGGGTCGAATTTCCCCAGCGAGCCGGGAGGCCATCGTAGTTGAAAGGACCAACGCTCACATTTTCTTTCGCCGCAGTTGTCAAGGCGGAAGAAGAGGTGCTGCTGATCCCATTCACAACGTGAAGCATCCCGTAGTTGGGATCGAATGCGCTGTCCTGAGACGGTTTCAAGGCGCTGACGACCTCGTTGACAGCCTTAGCTTGATTATTCAGACGAACACGGTTCTTGATGGGGATCGCCCACTGTGGATCTGCAAGGCAGATGTAAACCATGAAATAGCTGGAAAAGGTGAGGAGGCTGACCAGCTAACTTTCCAATTCCATCCGGACCCCATCTCGTTAGAAGAGCCTCCAGTTGGTCGGCGTCAGATGCATGCACGAGGTGACTTGAGATGAAGAATGCGGTTAAATGAATGGCTGCAGGTCGATCAATGGAACAACATACACGAAGCCTGTTGGTTTCGAAACCATATCCTTGCTGACTCTTCTGCCTTTCTTTGGCATAGCCTTGACGGCAGCGTTCGCGGGAGGGTGAATATGTTCATACCGAGGACCGGCTACAACGGCTACAACGGGCTCTGGATCTGGCCTGGGGGCCCCCCACAGCAGTCGCGACGGGGAGGGAGTGGGTATCATGGACAGGAGGTCGTAGAAACCCTTGTGGAGAAACGTGCCCACAGGGAGCGACGATGTCGCTGGAGAATCGTAGACGTCTGAGACCGGCGCAGCATAACCCGATGCATGAGGGAACTGGGAATACTGGGGGTGGTTATTGGGATAGAAACCGTAAGATATGGGGCCCCTGTACTGGTTGTGTGGGTATCTCCCCGTTATGTGGTCGTCTGGGAGAGCAGGAAGTGGCCTTGACCCCATGGTAGACCAGATGAAGACTCAGTGAGGGTGAGCTGTTCCTAATACCAAGTTGAAATGGACTCGATAAGGACGACAACGACAATATCCAGCACAAGCTATTCCCGTCCATCTCTGGTAAGGAGCCATTTGTCTGTCGATCACAAGATTGACATACTGCCAAGATTGAAAATGTCACACCACGTGGCGTTACATCTGCGTGACACGCATCATGGCTTAACGTTGTTGAAGTTCACGAAATTCGACATTTGGACGGGAGCCTTGGGCAGGAAACCTCGTTGCGATGTGAAGTGTGAGAGAAATATCTCTTATCAACATCCATCTCATCGTTGTGTTTTTGCCTTTTCTCTTTTCCCTCTTCTGACATGACTGGCAGAATGCCGTACGTCCCTTCTCGCCACCTCGTGTATTCAACGCTTTTTACCTACAGAACGCCCTCCTTGAGCGACATTCTTGTTTCTTGTCGTCGACTCAGTGCAGAACAGTTTTATATATAGCGGTGCTGGGTAATGGATACCATTTCCTTTCCCCACTTTTGCTTTTTGGGATTGATCTTACGCTTTCCGACTTGCACAGATCCCCGCTTTGGACATGCCGTCGACACACCGGTACTCTCGATTGAGTTCCTGGAATCTGGCCCCTCCATCTGAGATCTGCTTTGCAGCAGGCTGTCTCCGCTCCAAGTTCAAATTACTACCGATCGCCAACGCTCCTGTCCTGCGGACCTCCCGCTCGTCCGCCAGAGCGGAAGCCCTGCTTCAAGTTGCAGGCGTCTGCGGCGGATTCAAACCCTTGCAACCGAGACGCATCGGGCTAAGATCTCAATCCGTTTGGGGGAAGGTGAACCTGGCTTTTAACTGGGGTTTATGTCAGATCGATGAAGACATGCGGTTTTAATATCATCAAGGCAGAGAAGTGACAAACGAATCCCATGTGTGCTAGTATGACATCTTTATTCTTTCTACCGAAAAATCCTTGCTAACGGAGCAAACGGTTTGCGCACCATGAGTTCGCCCATTTTTGGGTCAGATCGAATGGTTCCTGCTTCCAATTAAACCAGTCCGACCACCCGACCAAATAAGCTTTGCTTACCTTTGTACCTGTTCGCTCACGCAGCCTCGTCGCAAACGACCACTTCACTCGTGCCAGAGCGTTCTCAAATTCGCGGCGATCCCAAGTCCTTGTCGTTTCAAACCCTTGACCACTTGCGCCTCCCGTCTTCCTCGTGTATCCTTTTCCTCGCCATACGCAGACATCTTACTCTCCAAGATCTGCTGTGCAACAGACCCTTTGGCGTATTTAAACATTCACTTCATCCTCATCTCATCCCCATTAATACTCCACCTTCTCTGTTTTATTACTGACATCTCTCCGCTAATAATGTCCTCGACATCGGCCAACAAAGATCATTACTATGCTAGCATCGCCAAGTCGCGCCGAGGCTCACCAGGAGACCCACAAGGCATTCCAGCTATTTTCCAGTCCGGACAGGGTGGGCGAACAGTCTTGCCTCCATTTTCCGCGGCTTTTCCCAACTCACATTTTTCAGGTCTGTCGTTCATGTAGTCTAAAAGAGATCCCACAAACTCAAATTACTCCTCATTCGTTACAGGGCCCTATCCTAATGCATTTACCGCGCCGCGTTCCTCCCCAGGCAGATATGACCTGGCGAATGCATTGTCGAACTTTAGCAACACGAGCCCTCAATGGAATCCCCACAACACCAACCGTACGTTCATGAAGTATCTCTACGTATCGTCAGGCATTCATTCTCATTATATCGGGCCCATTGACACTACCGCCGCCGTTGCCCACAGCATTCCCCAATTATGACATGACGACGACTCCCGACCGTTACGCCTCCCAGCATACTTACGCTTATTCTAGACAAACTCCCCCTCTCAGTCCGGCGGAGCAACGAAGGCTTCCTCCACTTACGACTTCATCGAGCCCTGGGGGCGATCGCTGGCAGCAGTCTGCTTATCCCGTCCCTGCAGTGTCCGGATACAGTACCACATCGAGCGGGATTAGGGCTCCAACTGCATCGTACACCCCGTCCTACTATCCAACTGGACAAGATGATCCATACGCCTACATGCCTCACGATGCTCTTTCCCCCTTGGGCTCCCACACATCACCGAGCCCCTACGACGAGCATTTGAACAACCCTTTGCGGATGCAACCTCGCCCAAACTCCCCATACGGTCGTAGCGTGCACAACACACCCCACATTTCCGGGCCTCATTACACTACCCCTCCTCCAGTCTCCCCTACATCTCCAGAAGAGCCCACCATTAAGAAAAAGCGAAAGCGTGCCGACGCGGCCCAATTGAAGGTCCTCAATGAGACCTACGCTCGGACCGCCTTTCCATCTACAGAAGAGCGTCACGCTCTCGCCAAAGCTCTAGACATGTCCGCTCGAAGCGTACAAATTTGGTTTGTGTCTTTGTTGCACTCATCAGCGTGCTATTTTGACCTGTGGTTTAGGTTCCAAAACAAACGACAGTCGATGCGCCAGACAAACCGCCAGTCTAACAATGCGGTATCATCGTCTCATCAAACCTATGGCCATGCTTCCCAATCCGAGAGGTTGATGGAAGAATCCATGTCTCACGGCCATGGCCACCCCCACTCCTCTAACTTCCCCCCTTCGCAAATTGCCTTGACGGAAGCCACATATCTGCAGGGGCCCGGGCAAGATATTCCTCGGCCACTAATTTCCCAGTCATCTTCCTCTCATCGCCGCTATCGAAGCCCTGAAGAGGCCGATTCGCGATTTCGCAACTACTGAAGAATCTTGATAGATTCCTGGTTCTCATCGTTACACCCGCTCGTTTGTTCTTTTTCTTTCTAACTTGCTTCTTATTATATACCTAGATGCTTTGACCCTAGTTTATAGTCCATTTCATTAATCCTTCATTAATGCCTTATGCCATATGAATCTCCACGTCGCTCTTTAAATTTCTATTTCATGCTTTCATTTCGCGCCTCCCTTTATGTAACATATGCCCATCATCTGTCTGCTTCTTTATTTCTTCGACCCATCGCATCTTTATTCTCATACTTATCTGGATCATATTTCAACGTCTCACTTATTCTATTTTGCACCTCTATTTTATTACTATGTTCCTGATATTTAACGCACCAATCAACGTAATTGAAGTCCATGCCTATTAGCAGTGCACGTAAAATCCGCCATCGCCGATGAAGCAGTAGGAGAGTCACTCCTTCACAGCAATGTGACCGTTACAAGATTCTCTGTCTCGTTCATCTTACTGAAAATAGAGGAG
Organism: Candolleomyces aberdarensis; assembly: GCA_004126415.1. Classification (NCBI taxonomy): domain Eukaryota; kingdom Fungi; phylum Basidiomycota; class Agaricomycetes; order Agaricales; family Psathyrellaceae; genus Candolleomyces; species Candolleomyces aberdarensis. The sequence goes on from SDEE01000090.1 coordinate 77,456, forward strand.
AACATATTTGCCTTCGTCCCTCGGCCCAAAAAGTCAACAAAGTGCGGAGTTCACGTGGCTTAGCAATGTCTTTTCGGGGGTACTAGTACAGGAACCCAGCCTGTACATAAGTAATAAGATTGAAATGAAGGATACAGAACGACACAAATCAGAAATCTAGAATACATATTAACACGGTACATAAGTTCGTCCGAAGACAATGGGAACTCTGGAAATCGTCAAAGCGCCAATCTCCTTCGTACCAAGCGCCGATTGATCGTAAGAACACATTGGTCAGAGCCTTTGGTGGTTGCGGCCGAACTCGAAGGTGTGTTGGTCGCCGAAGTTCGGGTTCCTGTGACGGTCGTACTACTTGGGCGCCTAGTAGTGGTTGTTGCTGTGTCTGGATCAGCTCCACTACCATCGAGTTGGGTAAGACGAGGACCGGGGACAACAAAGGACCCCAAATCGGTGCTCAGGTAGATATTTGGCCAGCTTGCGCCGGCGTACACTTGTTGTATGGTCATGAGCTCGTCGGACGAAGGCTTTCCAGTCCCGGAGCCAGTGACTTTAACTTGCCTGTGACGTTATACTGATTTAACGGTCGAACTGCTAGCATCACAAACCACTTACGTGCAGCTTGGGTAGAATTGAGGCGTGACAGAGTGAAGTGCAACGCTGAAGGCACCCCGAGACGGAGACCGTTAGGAACTCAACTTCAAAGTACGAGCGTCACTAAATTGCACATACATTTCGTGTCGTACCAGCTACGAAAATGCGTCGGTCAGAGGAAATTTCATGGAAATCATCAGAACTCACGTATTCTCCTGCTGCCAGATTCTGAGGGATCGTCGACGTCCAAGACGATCCACCTGCACAGAGTATGTTAAGTTGATCGGTCGACTTGGCTGACGGAGGTATTACCAACCTGTTATGAGCTTCGCAGCTGCCCACTGGCGGTCCTCCGCAGAATAGCCACTGGCGTCGATTTTGAACCATTGGGCGTCATTTGCTGAGAACGACGCACACTCGCCACCACACGAGGCCATATACGTTGAAACGGGCCCCTGATGATCTATTTACAATCTCAACATGAGCGCTTTTCATTTCTCAAATGCATTTCCGGTCTGCCGTACGTACCTCCAGGCCACTACAGTCCGTGGTATTAGAAGCCGATTTCAAATGTATAAGGAAGAGAAGTGTGACATACATATGCCCAATTGAATGTAATCTTGGAGCCAGCAGGTGCCTCGGCGATAGCTGTAGTTCCAGCGTCTCCTCCATGGTGGCACGCAAGGTCCGCGTCGGTGTCCGCAACTGAGATCTTTGCAATGAATGCGAGTTAATCTGACATCGGGTAGGGGACACTTTACCGAATCCGTCGCTTCCCACCTTTCTCGTGACACGAGGGGAGGGGTTGTTGTACCTGTTACCCGCCTGTCAAGTAAAGGCCAAGGTACAGATTCACCCGTTTTTAACGTACGGATCAGAAAACGGATTCCAGCCTTGATACTCCTTCCCATCCACGACGACACTGTGCACAAATCCGTGGCCTTCAGCTCCAAGAAAGAGACACGGAAGAGCAATGAGGCAACACAGAGAAACGGATGTGAAATACATCATAGAATCGAGAGAGAGCAAAGAAGAAATTAACGGTGCAAGCCCGAAGTCGTGCTTATATGTAACCATCTCGGGAACACGAGGCAGACGGCTGTGGGGACAATGAGCCGGCAAGTGCATGGTGCGTGCATACGGCGAGGAAACCGTCCGCCGAGGTCTATATTCTGGGAGTGCTCCCCACCTAGGCCGACAATGCAACGCAGCTTGTGCCTCCTACGAATTCTCCGTGTCTGCGAAAGAAGGCGCCCTCACAGAACAGCTCCCAAACCAAATAAGCTCAGGCCAGGTTACTGGTATCTGTGGCGCGAGAGTGATGAGCATAAAGCCAATCGGTAAACAAGAAGACAGATCTCGGGATTAGATACTATAGACAGATTGTACTACTATACATGCGACTGTCCAAATATAGCATAGTGGAATCACCGCCTACCAGCCGTTATTGAGGTTCGACTCTGCTCTATGTGTCGATTCTATGTTCGCGGGTCTATGATGGCTCTGTCTCGCTGTCAGTATCTTCTGGTTTGAGTCCGCCTTCACTTAGCCAACGCAGACGGCGAAGTCTGCGCCGTTCTTCTTGTGCCTTGATTTGGTTGCGAGTCAACTTCTTCTTCTTCCTCACGACAAGCCTCACGCCACTTGCATCCTCAGCACCACTTACAGCTGGTGTAGCGGCTCTAGATGCAACAGGTGTCTGGAGACGTGATCGGACAGGAGTGTTCTTCCCACTGCCCTTGGGGGTATCCAACGTATCTTCGACGACCGCAGATTTGCCCTGCTGGATTATGCGCCCGTTCTCGACGTTCCAGATCTCCGGACCTGTTTATACAACATATGAGTTAATGACACGCCTATCGATGAACCAGTGACTTACAGAGTGACGAAACGAATTCATGATTGTGAGATATGATGACCTGAGTGATAGTGGGTGTGAGGTTTTTAATTAATTTGGATAAATATAACGCACCACAGCGCCCGACCATTCCTTAATCGCCACAGCAAGGCCACCAAGCGCCTCTCTATCCAAGAAATTGCTCGGTTCGTCAAGAACACAAATCTGAATGAAATGAATGACATGATGATCAGGGCGTCAGTGGGATAGGGGCACACCTGAGGATTATTCCACAAGCAAGCAGCAATAACCAGCTTGATTTTCTGACCTGTGATTGAAAGATCATTAATTGGGCACGGCGCCACAATGCGGTTGCTCATGCATACCTCCAGACAGGCCTGAGATTTCATTGTACTGGGCAATATCTCCGTCAAGGCCGATGTCTTCTAAATGTTTCCGAACAAGATGGGATGTAGTGTCTCTCGCTCCAGCGCCGTCTCTGGATGACTCGAGGTCGTCAAACTGCTGGACAAGTTTCGTAAACCCTTTTGCAAGGAGATCCTCACGGGGGACCCAGGTATTATATTTGTGGTCCATTCCCCTCCATTTGACCTCGTACTGGAAGTTTTTCTTGAGTTTTTGTCGACCCATGATGATCTTTATCATAACAATTGGGGTGAGTCCTTTGGCATCGGCGGAAACGTTTGGGGAATGATACACACTTCCAATTTTCGCTTGCTACCGTTCTTCCCGACCCAATCTTGGTCGAGAACTTTCTTTTCTTCATCCGTAAGGACGCGTGTAGATTTCTCCAACAGTTCACCTGCCGATGTGTCAAGCAAGGTCGACTCATAGTGAGGCAGTAGGACTCACGATCATGTCCGTCTTGGAAGCGCCATTGGATATACTGAATAGGAGTCTTCTCAATATGACGCTCTTCGCTAGGTCAGAATATGAAAATTGGAAGATCATGTTGGTTACTTACCAATATGATGGGTGGCATGTTGAGACACATATCCCACGCGGAGGGCCGGATGTTTGTAAACTGTGCCTTCCTGCGGGGTCGTTTCGCCCTGGTATACTCTCATTAGAAGACGGAGAAAAGTGGCACCGGTGACACTTACGGTAATAAGCTTGATCATAGTAGATTTTCCAGCTCCGTTTGGTCCGACGACACCAACACGACTGCCAATGTGTCAATGAAACCTAAAGCCAAGGATAAAGGATCCGAGCCTACCTCGAAAGAGAGAGGGCACAACTAGCGTTGTAAAGGCTAGGCTTGTCGCGGCCGGGGTAGGTGAAGGTACAATTGGAGAGTTTCAGGATGGCACGAGTGTTACTTCTCACTCCCATCAAAGATCCTGGCGAAGGGAATGAAAATTTGACGGAGGTAGCCGCCAGAGTGTAGTACGACTTCGCCTCTGGGTGAATGGCAACAAACGAGGAAAGGTTCCCGGGGTAATAGACGAGCTGACACTTCCGTCAGCAGGCAACTCCCAGACGTTGTGCGTCAACACACCTTTTTTTGCTCGTAATGGACGATATCCGTTGTCACGTTGTCTAAAAAGCTATATGAATGCGACTGTCAGAACGTGAAATGCCATCGTAGAGGAATGCTTGCGAACCCAGAGTCGTGACTGATGATCAGACACGTTACGTTCTTCTGTGCCATTAACCACCCTTCGAGCCATTGGACGGAGGCTCGGTCGAGCTAAGCAGAAGCAGGTCCGTCAAGTTATCAAGACAGGAAGGTGAGGTGCGCTCCACATACATGATTCGTAGGCTATTGAACAAAAATCAGGACCCAGACTCTCAGAATCACTCCAAGAAACGCACCTCATCGAGTAATAGAAGGTCCGCCTTGTACAGCATGGCTCTAGCCAGCTCAAGCTTCATCTTCCAGCCACCAGACAAGCCACCGACAATTTCGTTTTGCCTATCTTCGTCGAACCCGACGTTCGCAAGCTGAGTTTTGATTTCCGCCCGAGATACACCAGCCAAGGCTTTGTCTAAAAGAAACCAAGTCAATAGAGATTGCAAACGAACTGTAAAGAACACCTACCGGCTGCAATGAAGTCTATCACGGACAAAGAAGTATCTTCCCCTTGCAGAGAATGCTCCACCATCACGCACTTCACTTGATCGGGTGGAGGGAAGTTTTCTACTTTTCCATCACGCAGCTGGCGCATAAGAGTAGACTTTCCGGATCCATTGGATCCCAAGATCCCATAACGACGTCCGCGGAAGAGTCGCAAGGTTGTATGCGAAAGAAGGAGAAGAGCGCCATAGGCCAGGGAGAAGAGGGTATCGCACAATAATTCTCCTTCCTCGTTTGCGTTTCCGGTAGCAACTTTGTATTTTGCCTGAACAAATATCAGATCTGGGACGGTTCAGAGAAGGAAAAGTAAGAGAGAAACGCTACCTGATCTATAGCGTGGAAGTGCAATCGCACCGATTCTGCGAAGCTGGATGCCTTGTCCTTCCCTAGCCAATTTGACATGTAAACGCCGACGCAACGTTCCCAGATAGCGGTGTCTCGGAAATTGCGGTTATAGACGAGTTCGGCTACTAAAGTCGCCTGATACTTGAGCGAAGCATCTAACAGGGTGTATTTGGGGTTGCGAGGTCCATTAGGATTTCCCGGGGAAACGACGGATACTTCGTCTGGGAGTAAGGTGTACAAAGCAGACAAGGCTTCCTTGATTTCAGCTTCAATATCGCGGTGCTCAGGGGGCGGGCCAGATGACGAAGCACCGGATTTGAGAAGAGTGTCGAGAGCTGTTTGACCAAAGGCACGAACCTGAACGAAGAAAGAGGGTGAGCAACGCACACTATTGGTATTGCATTAATTTGTACTAACCTCAGGGAAGGCAGCTCCCTTTGTGATTTTCTCAACCCCATCTACGAGGCAACTGAGGTACGTTGCCGCGATACGAGGATCGCGAACAAGTTTGACAAAGTTGTCGATGACCACCACGGTCCGACGCTGAACCTCCATACTACGGTCGTTCAGGGCTCGCTGCAGCAATGGTACCATGACGGCTAAAGCAGGAGCAGTGACTTCCGCCACGAAGGTTTGATTTGAAAGCGCCTTGATGCAAGCTGGGACGGAATCTGGTTGAGCCATGCATTTCACAAGCGCAGGGATATGCGGTGTGAGGTCTGCGTTGGCCAGAGTCGTGCACAGAGACGTCGCACACTTAATGGCAGCGCTAGAGACCTGTTGATAAAAAGGTTTAACCACTGGCGGGCAATGGTATGATGAGCGAAAACGCACTTCTTGTTTGGTGTCATGCATCGCGTGTTCTACGTGAGGTAAAGTGGTTCCAAGCTGGGCAGCCACAGCATCACGAGCCGGTGAAACGAAAGACTTGAGCCCGTCGAGGACACTGACTTTGCTGCGCCATTTCCCATCATCTAATATGGTTTCTAATTGGCGGAAGACAATGCCGGTAGCCTCGGGCGGGAAAAGCTTAAGTATCGCCTTTAGGGTGGCTGAAGTCGCGTTTCGGACGACATCGCCTTTATCCATGAGGAGATCGTAGAGGATAGCGAGATAGGGAAGGAGGAGCGGGGCGACCGGTGGCCCGAGAACGGTCGCCAACGAATGGAAACCGAGCGCTGCGGATTCGCGCTCGTAGCCCGATTTTTTGTTTGTTGCGAATGCTTGCAGGGTGGATAGAACATTGGAATCACTAATCATCGCCTTGTGAGATGGATCGATAGCAAGCGAATAGTCTCTTACTGTAGGGATTGAAGCCCTTGTGTTGAGACTGCCTTCGCCAATCTATCTGCGGCGGCCTTTGCATCTGCAGCCCTGGTAAGCACATGCCTAGAGACCCGGTATATTCGACACTACCTGGAGCAGTAGGGGCAGTCTTCAGCGCTTCAAGCAATGAAGGGAAGGTAGAATCGGCCATGAGTGTCGTCAATGAAGTCTATTAAGCACGGCGATAAGAGTTGTGCAGAGGGCGCCAGATCCTTGGGAATTGAGAGATGAATTTGGATAGGCCCTGGGTCGTCTGAGGAGAAAATAGAGAGAGAAAAAGCACCAATGTGCTGTAAGAGTACAGAAAAAAAATGACGGAGAGTCCGTAAATGCAGGACTTGCGGATTCCGAAAGAGGAAAATATCTTAGGCACGTGCTCCGGATCAATCGGCGGTGGCAGTGAAGTCCAAGTAGTGGCGGTGCTGGTGTCAGGGTCGGCAAATGCCGGGCAGGTCGGTTGCAGTGTATGTCCGATTGACAACCTCAGGGCCCCAAGCACAATTTCGCATGTTTGGCGCTACTATGTATCCGGCGGACAAATGGGCATGCAAGATATCTTCATAAAGGCTCTTGGTCCTACCTGCTTCATGCCGCTAAATGGCGATACATAGAGTATGGGACCAGGAACATAATAAGTGGAGTCTGTATTTCCGATGTTCCTTTCACCCTGAATCTTTATTACCTCAGGCGGTATGGCTCAATTCACAAAACAATTAAAAAAAACATTTCTTCTTTCATGCCTCTGCATGATGCATACCTGACGCAATTCTCCAAAGGGTGATCTTTCTGACACGATTTCGACATTATTTTACTCCTCGTCTCATTGGATGGTGCTTGGGCAATGCGGTGTGAAGGCAGAAGCCGAACTTCAAATAAATGTGAACAACTCTACATCTTCCTAAACCTAAACTACGTGTCAGCTCGTGGATAATCGTCGACGGGATAGTCGACTTTGTCATAAAGTCGTAAAGTTTCAGTCCAGTCCCTCTTTCGCCGCCGTCTGACAGAAAAGTATCGCACGACTTGGTCCCAGGGACCCAAGACGCGACCTTTCTCCCTCCCACCAATCGACATAAAGTATTTCTCTGGGTCCTCGGGAAGTTGCAGAACGTCAACTGCGAGATTTCTGACCCGACTGTGCAAGTCGTTACGTTCGTCCCGCAGCTTCCGTAAGGCAGGCTTGCCCGTTAACAACAGCCGAAGAAGAGAGGAAAAGGCGCGGAATGCGGCAATCCCGTCTTCCATCCATCGCATACTCATCCACATGAAAGCGGGTGTGAGGATGACGGTGAAATGTGTCAGACGCCAGGTCATCGCAACCACAGAAATCCAGACAAGAAGAACGGTGACAAGGCCGTATAGGATCTTGTGCTGGGATATGTCGTCCCAAGTGTCGTATACGGGACCTCCTTTCATCAGAAACTTTCGCACTGCCATGGAAGTGCTAGCAAACACCGGCGCCCAGAGAACGAGCCCTGGAAGGCAAACAAGGCAAAGGAAGCAAGACCAGACCAGTCTGACAACCATGCGCAAGACGATTGTCGGTCGGTGACGCGGCCTGCGAATTCGATCGTCGTTGAGACCCAAACGAGCGAGTTTGTCTTGATACGCCTGCATCGTTCATTAATCCCCTGGAACCATGTGCAAAGCAAGAGAGTAGAAACCCACATTGAGATCCTTGCACAGCTTTAGAACAGGTTCTTGATCAGCGTTGGATGGAGCAGCTTTCATCGACCCAGTAAAGGCATCTGAGAATCGACGAGATAGTCGCACGTATTCTCCCAGAGGCATGAGAGTGCCCAAAGGAGCGTACATCTTCGCAGCAAGTTTGGCACCGCGGATTATTTCCCAGGTCGGAGCTTCGAGGACACCTGAACGAATCCGTTCTTGAAGGCCGTCGGTCACCTGCCGGATGTGGGTGAAATCTACAGGCGGTATAAGTTCTGGGTTGTTCTAATCACAGGATATTAGCGAGACTGGAAGGCGACAAGACCAAAAGCCATTAAATACCTTGACAGAGAAAACCATTGGTTCGTCGAACGACACCAACACGTCGGAACGGAAGTGTTGTCGATGCCTGTAAAGGTGTATATCAAACGCCGTGACGCAGCAAACAAGACAAAGGGGCACACATGTAGGTCACTGAGCAGGGTAAAAGGGAGACTTCAAAATCCGGATCATCCCTGTTACGACCAAGCACATCGGACACCATTCTTGCAACTGCAGCTGAAGTCAATGATCACATTCGGGCGCGGAGCAGAAAAAAAATCTTACCACCAGTCTTCAAGGGAGCGACTTCAGGATGGAATCTGCTAATGCCTTCAGGGAAGAGACAAACGGCGTCCCCAGCTTCGAGGGCCTAACACTCTAGGTCAGGATCAGATACATTGATCCCTGCGTACGTGGTGCTCACCTCCATCAAGTTCTGCAATACGACTGTATTGTCCGCAGTTCCGTCCGCGTTGTCTTTCCTTCGTTGTATAGGTACAGTACCAGCAGCTTGGATGAGCCAGCTAGAAAATGTACGGTGGCCGAACAGGGATGCTTTGGCAGTGAGACGTATGAAGTCCCGCCTCTAAAAAAAGCATTCATAAATTTAGCATTCGACCCCGAGCGGTCTGTAAAGCGAACGCACCTTCCTGGGCACGCTGATCACCACAAGCCTAAATGAAATGTGAAAAGGTGTTCGTGAGTGAAATAGAGGGACTCCTGCTCACGGTGCGTCCACCACCGAGTTGCTGTGGTTTGGGCATACGATACTATAGAGAAAGTAGGTAAGAGGATGGCAAGGGTTATGAAGGAATGAGTATAAATACCATGGCTTGCCCGTCTCTGGGACATAGTGCCCGTTCTCTACTACAATGGAGCCATAGAAGGTGCTGAGCAGCAACCGGAAGAACAGCCTGTATGGTTGGATGAGATGTTGGTCGGCTTTGAGAGAGAATAGAAGACAAACCGGATGAGCGAGTAGGATATCGGTGTAGGCGTCGGTTGACCCTTGGCCATAGCCAAGGACTGGCACTTGGATGCTTGGGAAGAAGCAAGTGGGGTCAAGCTGTCCCACATTTCTGTTAGCCCCGGCCTTACAATTGAATGCCGCCGAGATGAGATAATCATCAGCATCTCAATTTTTGGTTTGGCAGCTACTTGGGCAAGGCAAAGCCTCTACGTTTTTCACGACTCACGACGGCGGCGACGACCATGGAGGAAGCTTTGGCAAAAATTAGGCCTCATGTGTCGTCGAACCTGGCACACCAAAAGACCCCTGCGACGCTCCTCGCCGCGCTGGAGGCCACCTTCACTCAGCAGAAGACGGAGCGCACCTCAACCGCTTTCTTTGCAGCACTGCTCACGACACTGGACGGGACCGTTCAGAAGAAGGAGCTTGGTTTGAACGAGGGAGACGTTCTGCCAGCCGAGCTATACCTTTTGGCCCTTATCACTCCATTTGTCGCTCCTCCAGTTATCCGCGCCAACTTGAATTCCATTCTCTCCCTGACTGCACCACTATTCCCTGCGTTGGTCCAACATGCACCTGCCCTGCGCTCCCAGCTGTCGCTGTATCAAGGCGTCTTGAGAGCTTTGGATCGGTCCCAGCTCGAAGCGCAAGGCATACGGCAGTCGTTCGCGTCAATACTTCAACTTTGCATCGATCCGCGACCGAAAGTACGAAAGAAAGCGGTCGAAGTCGTGAACGATATTATTTCCAACCCTCCACTGCCGCTCGCCGTCCATCCTTATTCCCAAAGAGTTGCCGATTGGACAAAATCTAACCTGGCGGAGGCGAATGCAAACCCAATAGCCAAGGCAAAAGGTCCCAAGCAATCCACAGGCAACAATGCAGACACTGCGATTCATCTTCTCGCGTTCCTCCGACAAGTTTTGCCCCACTTCCCTCCCGACGTGCGTTTCGTCAGTTTTGGTCGTAATTGGTATACTGACACTATTTCAGTCGTTGCCTTCCCTCACCAAGCAACTCATCGCCTTGCCCCGTCTAGGCCATGTGTATCTCACCCAATCGACCTACTCCCTGCTCGCTGAAATTTTTGCCCTTCCCCTTGAAGACCCCGCCAGCAGTTTTGGAGAACCCCTTCCCGAAATCCTTTCCGTCCTTGTGTCCTCACCACCTCCCAAATCCGATCAAACCATTGCAGCGTCATGGGTGTTGACTGTCGGGGGAGCTATGCACGCCTACAGCCAGATTGACTCCGCTGCCTGCACTTCTGAAATCACCAAAGTGTGGAAGATCGTATCTGTTTTCCTCGAATCGTCAGACTCCACGACCCGCAACGCAACCGCAACCGCCCTCTCAAAAGTCACGGAGTGCTTTCCCGCTGAATACGTCTCGTCTGAGCTGCAGAAAAAGGACAAAAATTCGCCCATCCGAAAGATCATCCAACAAACCTCCAACGCACTGGACTCTGTGGTACTCGCTCGCGCTACCCCAGAGGTCCTCACTATCGTTGCCGCTCTCACATGGAACCTCCGCCATCGTGTCTCCAAAACTTCACCGACTGCTGCAGAATTATTGCTCCTTCCCTTGATCCAGAGGATTGCTGAACTCAGGATCCAGAAGGGATTCGAGTACAAGGAAGCGGCAGATGTGACCTTGGGAGTGGCCATGCACGTTATGGGACCGCATGTTCTACTTGAGGCTCTACCTCTTAACCTCGAGCCTTCAGCAAGGTAAGCATTGTTAGTATATCCATTTCGCGGAAACGCTAAGCTTTTTTACAGGGAAGCGGGTGAAGAGCCGAAGGCCTTCCTCCTTCCTCTCCTTGTTCAGTCCCACCCATCACCTCTCAGCCATTTTATCAACTAYTTCGTTCCTTTGAGCGAACAGATGTTCGATCTCCAACAAACCGCTGAAAGTCATGGCCGCCAGTCGGAAGCCAAGGTCTGGAGTGTCCTTGTGGGACAAGTTTGGGCAGGTTTGGTCGGATATTGCCATGGGATCCCTGATCTGAAACAGGTGAGTTACAGCAAAAGCATTTATCCAGATTATTAACGGACTTTTTATTAGGCATTGAATCCTACTTTCTCCCAACTACTGTCGCAAGTCTTGTACAGCCAGGCCGAGCTGAGGCCCGCTATCCTTCGGGCGCTCAAGACGGTTGTTGACTCGAATCTGGCGATATCGCAAGGCAACTTCGAAAAGGCACCGACAACTACAATTACACAGGAAGATGCTGTCAACAACCTCGCCTTCCTTCGGACCCAGAGCGAGAGCTGGCTTGCTGTCCAATTCAACGTTTTTGGGTCTGTGGATCGAGATGCTCGTGGTATGGTAGGCGATGTCATCACGTCTTGGGCATCGATCGCTGGAGAGCAGGTGAAATTACACTTTTGCTCTCGTGATAATAGTCGCTAACATTGTGTCGCTGGTAGGAAGTGGCCAAGGCCTACGGAAAAGTGATCCAGCTCTTTAAGACCAACCTCGCCAAAACACAGCAAGAAACTAAGCGGCCTAACACGACCGCTCTGAGCGAGAATGCCAGCTTGACGACTACTGCCCAAGATATTCTTATTCTGCTTTTGCCGTACATGTCGCCAGCCGACGCGCAGAGTCTGTTCGAGCTTTGCCTGACCGCCGAGGTTTTGAGCGGGAAAGATAATGCCATCCAGAAGCGAGGATACAAGATCTTGGCCCGGTTGCTTGAAGGTGGAAAGGTCGTGGTGGGAGCCGAAGAAGTCCTCAAACGATTGGACGATCTTGTCGATGGGCTGCTGCCAGCCGCAAAGAAGGTGTGAACATATTGAGCGTGTTGTACGCGTTTTCCTCCAGGCTGACAGTGGCTTCTAGGACCGATTCACCCTGCTCTCCCTCCTTGTTGACAGATTGCCGCCAACGTCACTGCATGTCATCCCTTTGCTCATCCCTGAAGCCGTCCTCGGTACCAAAGAGCCCTCGGAGAAGTCTCGCAGTGCTGCATTTGACCTGGTCGTCGCTATGGGCAAGAAGATGGACGCAGGTGGCGTTGTGAAGCGCAGCTTGGTCGATGGCATGGACGACGAAAACGCTCCAGAAGGTGAGTCTTCCTCCTGAAAACTGTATTACATTCACTGATGGATTCGCTACAGCTGTGGCGAACATTGATGAGTTCATTACTATGATGGCTGGCGGGCTGGCCGGTGCAAGTCCACATATGATCAGTGCCTCGATCACCGCTATTTCGCGGCTGCTTTTCGAATTCAAAGGTTCGTCTTTGTGATACTTCTTGCTCGACTTCTAGCCCAAGCCGTATACCCTAGATTCTATGTCAGCAAAAATGCACGATGAGCTTGTCATGACGCTGACCGTGTTCTTGACGTCTGCCAACCGAGAAATCGTCAAATCTACCATCGGCTTCATCAAGCTCGCGATTCATACTCTCCCAGTCGAGATCCTCCGCCCTCATCTGAAAGACCTTGTCGTAACCTTGCTTGCATGGTCTCACGATCACAAAAATCACTTCAAGGTCAAGGTTCGCCACATATTTGAGCGGATGCTGCGAAGATTTAGTTTCGAGGAGGTCTATGCGTGTGCGGCTGACCAAGAAGCTTCCAAGGTCCTGTCAAATATCAAGAAGCGGAAAGACAGGGCGAAGAGGAAGAAGGCTGCTAAAGCGGATGCTGAAGACGAGGATGAAGTACGCAGTCGTTTGTCCTTTGACTTGAGGTCATTATATTTCAGCATCGCTGATTTGCATTCATTAGGTCTCAAATGCGCCCCGACCCGGTGGCGGTGACGCATTCGAGGATGTCCTTTATGGTAGTGAAAGTGAGCTCGGCGATGATGATGACGACGAGGATGCCACTCCCGCCCAAGCTCAATCGTCGAAGGATAAAAAGGGTTCATCGCAAGTGCGCCTCCGGGTAGATGACGACGAACCTATGGATCTCTTGCATGATATATCTGCAAAAGTTACAAGTAAGTACTTGCGCACACGTTGTAGTTTTTACTAATAGTCTCTGTCAGCCACTGCGAATGCTCGGCGTCGAAAGCCCGGCCAAGAGGCTGCTCGCTTCAAGACTGATACTGATTCGGGCAAGATGGTCATTGACGAAGATTCCGATGAGGAAGATGAAACTGCTGCCCAGCGAGATGTTGCTGGAACAGCATATAAGGAGAGCATGACATCCGTCGATGGCTTCACTCGAGGACCTAATGGAAAGATCAAGTTCAACAAGGACACCAAGAAGCGCCGACGCGAGGAGGCCGAAGAGGATGTTGAGATGGAAGATGCCGAGTCTACGCCAAAAGCAAAGAAAAACAAGAAGAAACCTGAATTCAGAATCGGACAAGAATTCAAAGCTAAAGTATGGATCGCATGATATCTTAGATTTGGACCATACTGACTTTTCACCGATTGCAGAAAGCTGGAGGGGATATCAAAAAGAATGGAGTGGACCCATATGCATACCTTCCACTGGGACAGGCCGCAAAAAGAAAGAAGGGTCACATTGGCATTACAGGCCGGCGGTAGATTTAGGTTTTCACTATTGTATATTACTGCTCTTCATCCATACAAGGTTTGATCATGAGGAGATCCGAACAGCCCTGCCTTCCATGACGAAGGTTCTTTCCATTCGCCTGTGGTTATATTCAGATCTACTACCTTGGCAGTCACTGAGGCGAGAAGGGCCGCATCCGCTGCATTATCCCCTTCTAGAACAAACTGGAGGAGCGATGCTGTCGGGATAGGCCAGTCTGAGGGTATTGAATTTAGTATCCTCCTCGTCAGGCCACCACCGGGAATGAAAGGCATTGCCGCATCTTCTTCAGAGCTACCGGGGGATGTGGGTGAACGGTAAGCCGGTATAGGGAGTTGCTCCAACTTCTGGAGAGGTGTCTCTTCCAGACTGGATTTGTGCTGAGATAGCCGGAGCTGGTATGTTGGCGTGCTATTGCGGGTAAGCTTAGCCTGCGCTTACAGGAAAAGGGTTAGCACGTACAGCATCTGGGCATCCGTTCTGTTCGAAAGGTCCATCCCAGACAGGAACAATACAGCAGAGAATTGGGAGGATTGTGCAAAGCTAAGCAGGGCATCCGTAAATTCCTGCTTTCTGGACTTTCCGCAGAGAAGATGTGAGCTGCGAACACGGAATTATGAGAATAACGCTACACCTACCACGAGAATCGGAGATCGTTGCTGAATAACAACGATTTTTGAATCGGGCTTGCTGAACACTGTAAAGGATACCTGCTCAGTACATATTGGTTCGGCTCGACTTCAAACCACACGTACATTCTATGGGCGTCGTGATACCGTGGAGCCCATCCTCCCTCCCTCCAACTACTGGTATGCAATACGTCGGGTCCAATATCGCGATCTGCTGCAACTCAAGTGTCGCGATTAGGAGATCGGCGGCGAGCTGGGCGACATTTGCCGTTGAGACGATAGGCTACGATGGGAGAAGTCAACTCCTATGCCAGCATTTCCAAGCATAAGGATAACGGACGATGAGAAGAATCTTCCCAGCCAAATCTGTGGGGGCGGTTGGGTAAATGAAGGTCATCGCTGCGTTGAGGAGGATAGATTGGCGCGCGGACCTCCAATTTGAGTATGTGGCTGACGAGTAGTCTCCCGCAGCCAGACTGACGATGTATGTCTTTGTTTGCTCTCACTCCGTTCAAGAAGACATACATTAGTAGCTGACGAGGCTGACGCGTCTGTTTATTCTGTCAGCAGTCACCACCACATTGCACATTCCACTAGCACAATATGGACCCTGAGCGCTCTGTCTACAAGCAAACCAGGCCGAACTACAGGAAAGCCTTTATTGCTCTGGAATGCGATCCAGACATATTCACAGAGTTGGCCCATAACCTGGGTGCCGATGGGGTCGAGTTCCACGACATCATGTCTTTCGACCCTGATATGCTCCTATTCATCCCTCGTCCTGTGCTCGCCTTCATCTTGGTGTTCCCACCCTCTGTAGAGTATGACGAAGGGGTCACAGAAAGAGAGAAGGCTGTACCAGTCTACCATGGCAAGGGTGAAGATGAGCCCACTATTTGGTTCGCCCAAACGATCCAGAATGCGTGTGGGCTGTATGCGATCCTGCATGCCCTATCCAACGGCATCGACAGATCGAGAATCAGTGGGTCGCATTGCGATACTGGTTCATTCGCGCTCTAACAGACCAACAGGACGTGGATCACCCCTGGATGACTTCTTGACGACTGCGATCCCCCTTGCGCCTTATGAAAGGGCCTTGGCTTTGGAGGCCTCTGCAGACATCGAGCATGCACATACGTCTGCAGCAAAAAAGGGTATCTCCAGAGTTCCAGATGCAAAGGACGACATCAAACATCACTACATTTGTTTCGTCAAGTCGCCAAAAGATGGGCATGTGTACGAGATGAACGGAACTTCAAACGGGCCCATGTGCCATGCTAGCACTGTTGCGGAGTCGGACGACCTCCTGGAGGGAGGAACTCTTGACCTTATAAAGTATTACATTAAACAGGCGGGTGGTGATGTGGGATTCAGCTTGTTAGCTCTAACTTCATCGTGATTTCCTGGTTATGTATAGGCCACAATTGCTATTGCCATTTCACTCAGTTTAACAGAACCTCTTGTAAAACGTCTTGTCTTACCTATGTAACGAGAAAATCTAATCCTTCTTCAACTGTTCTACCAATTGAGGGACAACTTCGAAAAGATCTGCTACCAAGCCAACATCCGCAACTTGGAAAATTGGTGCATCCGGGTCCTATGAGCCATTAGATACATTTCACGGGGGTAATTATGTGGACTTGCCTTGTTCACAGCGACGATGAGTTTCGAGTCCTTCATGCCGGCAAGATGCTGGATGGCACCAGAAATTCCGAGGGCCATGTAAAGCTCCGGAGCGACGACTTTTCCTGTCTGACCGACTTGAAGGGAGTTGTCTGCATAGCCAGAATCGACGGCAGCACGGGAGGCACCAACGGCAGCACCGAGGACATCCGCCAGGGGATAGAGAGTGGTTTCAAAGGTCTTTGCGTCCTTGAGGGCCCTCCCTCCAGAAACTACGCGCGATGCAACTCCAAGGTCTGGTCTGTCCGACTTGGCAATGGTAGTTTTGATGTGTTGAGTGGGAGGATCGGCGACTTGAACAGGTTCGACCTCCTTAGCTTCGACGCTTGCCCCGTCCTCTGAGGGCGTTGGGGCAAATGCAGTTCCTCGGACTGTGAAGAATTTGATGGGGATGGCGGAGGGTGCCTTGACTGTGGCAATAGCATTCCCGGCATAAATCGGCCGGGTAAATGTAGTGCTGTTGGTGGAAGCGTCGTGCTCGACCGATGTCACGTCGGACACGGTCGGAGCATCGAGCTTGGCCGACACCCTGGGCAATACAGACTTTGCGGAGGAAGAGGTAGCGGAAACGACATGCGTGAACGAGGAATCTGATAGCAGCTTCTCGAAGAGGGGAGTGAGGACTTCAGGCAGTGGCTCTGCGTACTGACTGGAGGTCGAGTGCAGCACCGAGGTCAACCCTTGGAGTCTGGAGACGCCATTCAGCCCTCTGAAAGTCGGCAAAGAGAGAGAAAGAGACTCACTTCTTCGCCTGTTCAACAACTCCATTAACATGCTCTGAGTCTCCGACAATCAATGCAGAGACCTGGCCACCGAGCTGCTTCGCAGCCGTCAAGGCAGAGAGCGAGCCGGCGTCGATGACGCCTTTACGGTGCTCCAGAAAGACCAAGGCATGGGGCGACGTTGCTGTCGCGTATGTTCGACAAGCTATCGGTCGAGAAAGTCTTAAGCCTGTCCGAAGCAACATGGCGATGGCGAGCACTGAAGTATTGACGGTCCAGGACGGAAGGAACTCAACCCCATCCCTCCGCACAAAATCACGGAGTCAGCCATACTTCCCACGGTGTTCACGCGCTCACGGGGCAAGCAGCTTCCAAGTTATTTTTGACGATGACGGGCTTGCCTCGAGACTCATTCACGCATCCACTTCTATCCACGGCCTCGTCGTTTCTACCACTGTTTCCTGGGAGAACCACCGGTTTTCTCGTCCTCGCCACTGCCCAGGCCGCGCGGTTTCTCCCGTGATCCTCACCTTAATATTGCCTAGTATATCGGTCTAAGCGCCCAAGAAATGTATAAGTATGGGCGGGGCGCAGCCTCGAGGCTCATCCTTCCCAGCTCCGCTCCACCATGAGTCAGGCTAAAAGAGGGACTTGCTTTCATTTTGCAACACCTCGCGGCTGCAGACATGGCAATGCCTGTCGTTTCAGNCACGATGTGGAAGCAAATTCAGCTCGCCCATCCTCCTCAGGCTCCCCGACGAAGAATAGATCAGGTCATGATAAGCGACCTTCGACAAACATATGCCAGTTCTGGCTGGTGAATGGACGTTGTAAATATGGGGACCAATGCAAGAAAAGCCATCAACGAGACCTTCCCGCCGGGACATCATCGTCGGGCCCATCGACGGGAGGACAAGCACCGCTGCTTGCAGGAAATGGGATCTCGACCATCGATCCTACCAACGCTGATATCTTCAGATCCATCTCAGAAAATCCTTTGACGGCAGCAGAGATCAACACTGTGATGAGGAAATACCTATTCGATGACTATCGATTTGTCAAGACTTTCGACGTCTATGCTTTTTGGTTTCCGTTTCCAAGCGTGCATCGATCCAATAAAAATTGCGTACGTGCTGTGTCTTTCTTCCACAAAACCAAGTCCTAATTCTATCAAAACAGTCGGATCAGGATGGCCAGGTACATATTGTCTTTATTCGCCATGGAATTATGGAGGACTCACTTCTCGCCAAGGTTCTCTTGAAAACCATCGCGGAAGGAAATGGCCTTCTTCGCATCAACAACATCGTTCAGTGGCCCCAGGTCGCTTTCAACGCAGGATCTAGCCCCGTCATCTTATCTTTCCAGCGCGGATATCTTCCTTTACTTTCGGTAGGAATATTATCCAACACTGAATGCACACATCTCTAACCAAACGCCCCTAGCTCTTATCGTCAGATTTCGTAGTGAAGAGCACCCTGAATCATTTGGTCAAGTGAGTGCTGTCATCGCTGCTCTAGATTAGTAAATCTCAGACCGACCACGAATAGCGCACTCTATATGCGGATCCTTGAAAATATCGACATATTTTCGAACCATCTGAAAGCCTTTATGAATGCTGCTATTGCTGCAAGGTCATTCAAGGATCCCAGGTCAGCGCAGTCGGATACACTCTCGGGATCCCATATCTTCACTGCGCTCTCGACCATATTTTTTGAGTACGCCTTCTTTCTTTCACGCAGCTCTGGCGCATCCGTCTGAATAGAATTCCAGATGTCTCACGCGATTTAAGAATGCCGTGACGACTTATCCAGCTCTCCCCCCCTTGGTCAGTGACTTGGCGGAGTGGGTCGAAACCTGGGTCAGCATGTTGTCAGCCACGCCTCCTACCTTCGTCGACCCAGTACTCGAGAAGTCTCAAGCTCGAGAATTTGTCATATCCTACGTGCGAGATAAAGTCAAGAAACTCGTTACCATTATCGAGCGTGAAGTGAACAAGAAGCTCAAATCGAGTCAGAACCTGAACGAGCCTATCCCTCGTGGGGTCAACGAAGGCGTAGTATCCGCACTCAAAATTTTGTACGAAGGCCAAGGCCCTGGTTCTCTTCGACCTGATGGTCCGCGTCACGATAACGACTTTGACGACATCCAAGATATCCGGATTGCCCCAACCCACGAAGAATTGGTTAATAACATCAAGCCTTATCTCCCCGCAAACTTCTTCGAGGCCCCCCACCATCTTCCTTCCGATTCCATGGAGCGCCTGTTAGATATTCAATTCAGGTTGCTGCGAGAAGAGCTAACGTAAGGCTAAGCTTCAATTTCCATTCTCGTTCGAGGTTTCTAATGAACGTCACAGTGCACCGTTGCGAACAAGCCTTCAGCTCGTTCAACACGACTTGATAGACAGGGACAAGAGCAAGACAAAACCTACTCAGCTGGCAAACATTATCAAGCAGAAGGGCGGGAAGTACAAGGGATTCGTGGACAAAGAGGACAGCGTTCTCTTCAACGTTTACACCAACGTATCCTTCACTGGAGTCCATCCAGATCGACGTGGAATATCGGTCAAAGTTGCTTTCGACACACCCCCTGGACGTGGACGCTCCGCGAAGGCCCGTGAAAGAGTGGCATTTTGGGAAGGCGTCAGTGGAAAGAGGCTCATACAAGGAGGGCTCATCGCGTTGGTATGGGAAGAAGGCGGCGACATAAGCATTCATCTCGGTGTTTTAGCAACGAATATCAAGGAGATCACGGATTTCGTCAAGGAGAACGCGAATGCGACACAAACTGTAGCCCGTATCGTCTTTTTCGACACCTCGGTTCAACTTCGAATTCTCCAGGACCTAAAAAAGACGCAAAACCGCCGCAAGTCTCCCAGCACCAAGTTGCTCGTCGAGTCGCCTGTCATGTTCGAGGCCATTCGCCCGTTCCTGGAGGCTCTCAGGGTCGAGCCTGAAACCCTTTCATTCAAGGATTATCTCGTCCACCACCCAATCGGTTATTTCCCCAACAGTCCCATCCTGCCACCAAAATACTCCAGGATGGCAGGGTTCCAATATCAGCTTGCCCCCCTCTTTTCTCCGGACAGCGGTGTGACGGATCTCAGACTTTCGGTTAACGATCCCGAGTCCATCGCAAGTGCCCGGGATGCACTCAAATCAAGTCGCCTAGATCCAAGCCAAGCCGACGCCGTGGTTGATACACTCCTGCGAGAAGTCTCATTAATTCAAGGGTAAGAGCATTGACTCATTGGTCATGAAATCTTCACGAAATGCTCATTTAATTATGCCTCTAGGCCTCCTGGAACCGGGAAAGTGAGCCTTTCTCCATTCTCGAGTCTTATTTTGAAACTTAACTGCCCATAGTCTTTTGTTGGCCTCGAACTGTTGCGCGTTCTCCTGGCTTCAGCCAGACCCATCCTCATGATCGCCTTCACCAATCACGCATTAGACCATATGCTGGCCGGGGTGCTTGACGCTAAAATCACCGACAAGATTGTTCGCCTTGGGAGCAGGTCGGCGGACGAACGCATCTCCGGTTTTTCGCTCGAGAATCTGGAGAAGATAGCCGGCAAATCTGACAGTGGCCTCGACCGCATTAACCGGCGAAATTACTACAACCTCAAGGAGACAGAGAAAGAGATTGAACGCTATATGAAGGAGTTTACGCGAGAGGACGTATCATCAGAAGATATCATGAAACTGCTCCAGACGGAGTATCCTGAACATTTCGAATTCCTTTCCTCTCCCCCTGATTGGATCAGGGTCTACTATCGCCAGTTCATACAACAAGAGGAAGGCTGGACTCGCGCTGGTCCAGGTGGTCGAAACGAAGCCCACGACACATCGGAGTTTTCTTTCTGGGCCCAAGGACACGATATCACATTTCTCGCAAACCCTCAGTACCCTTTACCACCACCCGTCTTGGAGTTCGAGGAGGATATTCAACACCCTTCAAATCGATTTGGCGTTCTCGAGGCCGAAGCCATGGAAGATGAAGGCGACGACTTGGACGGAGGCGAAGAGCTGTATGAAGAACCATGGGAACGACCTGACGCGTGGCGCACAGAGAACGTCGAGGTTTTGGATCAGAGCAACGACAACGTCAACCCTCCTACAGCCGCAATCACCACATCGCAGAGAGTTGAAGCAGTCGAAATCACCCAGGACAACCTCATACGCTCTAATGTTGAACACTTCTTCCATGGTCTCGATATGGACGTACCGGTCATTCCATTGGGTGATCGAGAGGATGATCTCTTGCTGCTGCAAGGAGATACGATCTGGTCTATGTCTTTTTCTGAGAGGGCGCGATTACATGCCCATTGGCGAAAAGAAGTACTCACTCGGAGATCAGCCACGCATGAACAAGATTTTGAGGCATTGCGTCGGAGGCACCAAGAAATTTTGACTGCATCTAACGAAGGAAGGGATGAAGTAAGTATCCGGGAACTTGGTCGATCTACTGTAGATTGCTAATCACCGTGCTCGTAGATCAAACGCCAGCTCCTCAAGAATACTGACATTGTTGGTTGCACCACCACTGGTGAGCTTGGGAAGACTTGGTGTGCTAGCGCATTTGCTCAGATTTGTTGATTAGGTGCCGCAAAACTCGCTTCATTGCTGAAAGTGTGTATTTTCCCTTCGTCCATCACTATTCTATTAACCATGTCTGTCAGGGTCTATCGCCGCGTATTCTGCTTGTGGAAGAGGCTGGGCAGGTCTTGGAAGCCCATGTCTTAGGCAGTCTTGTTCCTTCCATCGAGCATCTCATCTTGATCGGTGATCCCCTTCAACTCAGGCCAACCCTCAACAATTACTGTGAGTCTAGAATTAGCCCGTTTACTCGTGACGCGCTCATTCGGCTCGTTTAGCGCTCTCCATGGATAGCGAGAGAGGCAAGACGCTTTACCGTTTCGACATGTCCTTGATGGAACGTCTCTCTTCGTCTGGTTTTCCTATGTCTCAAATCAATGTGCAGCGGAGGATGAGGCCAGAAATATCCAACCTCATTCGGTGAGATCTGTTGTCCGCATCTAAACGCTGCACCCCGCCTAACATCGAGCCGCAATTCAGGGAAACTCTCTATCCTGGTCTGGTCGACAACGAGCTGGTGGAAAACTATCCAGATGTGCGAGGTATCCAAAACAATGTGTTTTTCCTCGACCATGATCACCCTGAGAACGACGGAAACGCTGAAGATACGGCGAGCAAGTTCAACGTATATGAGGTGGGCATTTCACTGAATATTTGAGGTTGTCCGTTCTCATATTTGACTGTAAAGGTCGAGATGATCCGCGATCTTGTCTTGTACCTCTTACGGTCAGTGTTTTGAATCTCGATTTGTATTTTCAAGCTCGACTCTAATCCTCACTTAGGCAAGGCTGTTACTCTCAAGATGGGGACATAGTAGTCCTATGCGCATATCTTGGCCAGTTGGCGAAAGTCAGGGACGCCCTTCATAGCTTGGTGGCTGTCGTGATCGATGAGCGCGATCAAAAAGAGTTGGCCGACCGAGAAGAAGAAGCCGACGAGATTCGACAAGAAACCGTCGTCGAGCACGTCAAGATATCATCACGCGTAAGCTTGTCCTCTATAATGAAAGCAACCGAAATTCACAATGCTCTCACCAGGTCCGCTTGCGCACAGTAGACAATTATCAAGGAGAGGAAGCGAAGGTATGCCAAGAGCGTTTGCAACCAGTCTGCGTTCTTAAAGGGTTCCTAGGTGGTCATCTTGTCCCTTGTTCGAAATGCCGGTGGAAACGACAGACCAAGCGCTGAGCGGGGCCTGAAGAAAACGATAGGGTTCCTCCGTGTGCGTCGATTTCCCTCCCATTTGATAAAACCTATTGACTTATAGGTATACAGTCTGAAAACAGGACGAATGGTGAGCTGTCAGCTAGTGGACTCTGAATACCTGGGCTGAAACGTCACCTTGCGACGCAAGTTGCCTTATCTAGGGCCAAAGAAGGTTTATATATACTTGGAAACCGATCTCAATTTTCGTCACGAAGTCCAATGTGGAAGAGCGTCATTGATCAACTTGAAACCCGGGGGTGTGTCGGAAAGGCCTTTCCAATTGCCTGTCATCGCCACCCTGAGACGATACAGCGTATATCCAAGCCCGGAGTCCTTCCCTTGGTATCTCCTGACGGTTGGTCTTTGGTCTCATTATTTTCTCTCCCTAATTAACTATATTTCTACATCAGGCGGATGTCTGCAAGCCTGCGATGCTAGACTCAAGTGTGGTCATGTCTGTCCGTATAAAGTAAGCTCAAACACCTCCGTACTGTCCTCCGAACCGTGTCTGACGCAGTTTTAGTGCCATCCTGACGATCCCCATCATGTTGGTGTTGTGTGCTCGGAGAAGTGCAGTCGACTTTGCACACGACAGCACCCCTGTCAAAGGGAATGCTCCGTGGACTGTGGCCGATGCATGCACCCAGTATCCAACATTGGCCTCCCATGTGGGCATGTTGCCCCCTCTGTCTTCTGGTGGGTCGTGGGAGATCCAATCACTACAGGAAACCCCGAAAAACTTACTGAGTAAACTTTAGTTACCAATTGGATTCTCTGGACGATATCCCGTGCCGTGTTCGCGTGCAAAAGCGATTGGTGAATTGTGAGCACATCACGGAGCTCGACTGCTCTGAAGACCCGACCTCCTTCGTATGTCTTCAACGATGCAATTTGCCAATGCCTTGTTGTGGCCGCTCCTGCAATTCTTCTTGCTTCGACTGCCAAAAACTCACCCCTCGCACGGAAGAGCAAGGGCCGATCCACCGAGTGCGACACCAGAAGCATAAGTGTCAGAAAACACTGTACTGTGGCCATCGGTGTTCCAACGATTGCTCCGAAGATCATCTTTGTACCAAGGTCTGCAAGGCAGAGTGCCGGCAGCAATGCATCCATTCAAAGTGCAAATCGTACTGCTCCAATCTTTGTTCCCCGTGCAAGAAACCTTGCCCATGGTGAGCCACTCCTGAATAGGCTCGACTGTACATACTCATACTTCATTATCAGGGCATGTCCTCATGTTGCCTGTCCTGTACCGTGTGGATCGGTGGGTGGTATTCTCTATTCGATTCCCTTTGATGCGCCTAACCAGGCCGATAGATTTGTATTCGCTTGCCTTGTGACAAACGATGTAAAGAGTTATTATCATGTGGACATCGATGCCCCTCTGGTAAGCTTACAATAACGCTTGGTCTATGAGACCGCCGTCCTGATTCCCTTCAAAGTGTGCGGTGAACCCTGTTCAATTCAGCCATGCGTCGTTTGCGCCGACGACAGCGTCAAAGGCATGGTCGTAGACCTCATCCTTGGGGAAACTTTGGCAGACATTCCTATCACCTCGGATTCGGAAGAGCTTGATGCCATGATCATTACTCTGCCAAACTGCAGACATGTCTTCACCGTCGAAACCCTGGATGGCGTATGTGGCATGAATGATTGGTATGAGTGCGACGAAAACGCGGGCAAATGGACTGGCATTCGCGTCCCAACAACCGCCGAACGACAACCACCAGCGTGTCCAAGCTGTCGAGCATCCATTACCTCTCCCAGGTACAGCCGTGTTTTCAAAGCTGCCGATTTGGATATCTTGGAGAAGAATGTCATTGCCAAAATGACTCAAGGACTTGGAGGGCTGCAGAGGGACTTGGACGCGCTTGAAGGTCTGAATATCGGGAATGCTATCACCCAACAACTTCTTCAACTTGAGTCCATAACTGCACCCTCGGTGAAACAGGGTCAAGCCAAAGCATGCATCAAGGCTCGGCAGGCGATATTTTCAGACACAACTCGATCAGAGCCCATTTCTCCCCACGTTTTCACAGACGACAAACTCTTCCTCTTTTCGCCGGAGACCTCCCGAGTCTGGAAAGCAGCCATCCGCCCCATTACCAAACTATTGTCGGATATTACTCGAGTAACCAAAGTTCGGCCAGCTCATGTCCACGCATGGGAATCAGCTTTCACCTACCTGTATAACCAGGAGATCGATGCTGCTGCTGCAGACCCAGCCCGTGCCCCTCGTAACCCTCACGAGTATGCAATAAGGATGGCGAAGCTCAAACTCGGTCAAGCGCATCCCAGAGCAGATCGGAGGTTCCTCATAGAAGCTTTCTGGATCTCTTTAGAGCTGAGGTTTACCCTCCTTGAGCTCATCAACGGCGTGCTTGACCTCATGTCGAATAACCTAGCGCTCTTTGACCAAAATGAACGAGCAACTTGGGCGCAGTATGGAAGGTTTACTATTCGTACCTGTGTCGAAGATTCGTCTTTGGCTTATCAAATCGCCGAGGATTCGCAGTCGCGTCGCCAAATGACGTCCTGTCGGATTTTCACCCTTCGCTCGGCCCTTGAGCAATTTCGCTTTAGTGTGGCAATGTCGCAGAAAACGGGCCATTTTACTGAGCAGAAGAAACATCTATTGGAGCTAGCTGTGCAGCAGAATCAGGCGGCCAACAGCACTGTCGAGGAAACGATCCAAGCCCACATCGCAGTCAAATTTGAAGACCAAACTTCCTGGCTGGACGATAATTTCAGGAAGCCGGCATCGGTAATACTTGAAGAGTGGGACAAACTCGGAAGAAGCATTCGGATGGAAACGTTGTACGAACCCTTATCGCTCGCTGAGAAGATGTCGGTTGTGAAAGCGATGGGTTTCAGTGAGTAACCACTGTTGAAGATGCGGTTTGCGAAAAACTAACGCGCTCCTAGGTCACACAGGTCATTGGTACAATTGCCCGAACGGCCACACATTTGTTATTGGGGAGGTAAGAAATTCTCCGCCAGATACTGTAATAATGCGTTCCTACTCTGATTCATCGTTATTAGTGTGGTGGGGCTATGCAAGCATCTATCTGCCCTGAATGCGGGGAGGGTATCGGTGGCTCCGATCACAGGCTCAACACGACGAACGCGAGAGCTGAGGAATACGAGCAACTTGGGAGAGAGCAAGGCGTTCAACGAAGTCCATGGGCTTGGGGCAATTAATTACGAACGTTGGAGCGACGTCGAAGTACTTGACTTTGTCGGCTGTGTAGTATAATGCAGAGATGTGTTCCGAATCACGATTACCAGCGTAGATTAGTGACTACTCACATGCAAATGAATAATGACGCTCAGCAATGTGAGGATAATCTCGGGAATTACTTCTCCATGAGAAGATTGTAATCAATTCCTCCTGATTACCTTCTCCAGCACTCCCAGTATCCGCCTCCGTCTTCTTCCAAATTCTCGTCGATTGTCATTCCCTGTGAGCACGGATAGAATGACTCTCCCCCGATTCCCAAACAAACTGAAGCATAATCAAACCTCGCCCTCGACTAGGCCGCTCGCANCCCCACTACCCTTCTGACCCCCAAATCGCCTCCGGCTAACCTTCCCAGCTTCCCGCGCCCTCCTCTTCCAATCTCTCGTCAGCTCACCCTTCTTCGCTTCCCACTGGTGCTTGATCTCGTCCTCGCTCTTCGTCCTGTAGAACGCCACTTCCGGGTCGAGCCAGTACCATTTCTTTTCTTTGACTAGGTCAAGAGCGTCTTTTTGGTGGGGCTTTTTGTTAGTGATGCTGTTGTTGAAGCCAGAGGTTGAAGAGTGAGGGAAGAAGAGCGGTTCTTTGGGATTGATGTATACTGTCGAACTGCTTGGTGTAGTTGTTGTTGAAGATTGGAGGTGTAGAGTTGGGTGGATGTCCGCCGTAGTAGTCAAAGTGGTAGGGGCGTGTACTGAATCTTGTACCTCCCCGCCGAGAGCGAATCCAAGTTCTTCGTCTAATTCAAGATCGAGGTCCAGATGTCCGAGTAGAGAGAATCCACCTATGAGACATAGCAAAAGTGTAAGTTTCGAGTATAGATCAAAGACACACGGGAAAAGGGAACGAGCACACTTACCCTCTTCTTCACGAGGAGCAAACAGCTCTTTCAGGGCGGTCGCCGCCGTTCGAGGTGGATCCTCCGTCTTCTCCTCCTTCCTCCCCTCCTCTTCCGCCACGGGCTTCTCAGGCACTTCATCATCCTCCCCCTCATCCTCCTGAGCTTGTGGCGCTACAGACACTTTCGTGGTACGTTTGTCACCGTCCCTAGGTACCACCTCGAACTCAACATCCTTCTGTCCAGCCTTGAGCGGCCTTTGGTGTTGTTTCAACAACTCTTCCTCATCAACGTCCGACCCGACGCTTTCTTTGCCCATCCAGTCACCCTCGTCGTTGTCGTTGACTGAGAAGAGGGATGAAAGGAGGTTGAGGGCTTTGGATTTTTCGATACTGAGATTGTTTTCATCGTTAGATGGTCGCAATGTGGAAGATGTCACTTTTGGTGAGGCAGGTATGGGTGAAGATGGTTGGCGAGGAGCCGGGGGGCCAACGGCCTTTGATTCCTGTTCTTCACTTTCGCTTTGACCCTCTTCTTCCTTCTCCTCCTCCTCTTCCTCCTCCCCACTAGAATCTGAATCCTCAGCCTCCTCTATAGCCTCTTCCTCCGGCCTCCTCGCGGCAACAGCCCCCTGGGACTCCAGGAAAATCCCCTTAAGTTGCGTACTCCCCCATTTCGTCACATCAATCGTCCTAATCCTTGCTCTCTTCACAGGTTCCTTCTTCCTTTTCTTCTTTTCCTTCTCTCCCTTTATAACCTTCCCAAATCGTGATTTTGTATCATTTTTCTGATTCTTTTTTGCAAGAGCAGCGTTCCTGGTTTGCTCTTCCAACGTAGGAGGGAGAGGTCGCGCAGGACGCATACGCATGGGTCTCAAGATTCGACCCATAGGCGTCACCTTCCACCCTCCCTTTGTGTTGGCGATCTCAGGTGTAATGAGGGACATGTCCTGTGCGGAGACTCCGTCTACTCGCCGACGTTTTCGAGGGGGTTGGCCCGCTGTGTTTTCAAATGCAGCGCGTTCAGCTGCAAGTCTAATTCCATTTTTACGAGGTCAGTTTTCAGAAATGTGGTGTATAGGTATGAGTAGATAGCGCACCTCTCCTTATATTCGGGCTTCGCTTCTCCCAGCCTCAGTTTCGCGCCTTTCCATGTTGATCCACTCAACACGTTCATGCCTACGAGCAATCAATTAGTTATAGCACTACGACCCTCAAACATACTTGAAAGATATACGCACATTTCGCCAGCTTCCCTGCCGTTGTATCTATCGTGACATAGGCAAAATTTCTCGGAAGGCCAACTCCATTGAGTGCACCGATTCCATCCACGCTCTGCACATTGCCAAAGACCGAGAAACGCTTGGAGAGGTCATCTACAGTTATTGAGGGTGTGAGGCCAGATATATGAAGCCGTTTGGTGACTGGGACGTCCATCCTGTTTCGGTTTGGGAGCAAAGGAGAGCGATCATCCGTCAGACAGACAGGCCGTATGATGGCCTCTTGCCTCCTGTTCCTCACACCCATTTCGGACCTCTTTCACCCTAATGACGCTTACACAACGCAAGAAACCGCGACAAACCCCACCTTCAGACAGCAATAGTGGCGAGCCGGGATCTGATGTCGTCGAGGAGAAGGAGGTGTTGAAGGAAGAGGTTCAACGGCTGAAGCGGAAAGCTGAGAAACGAGTATGTGGTCGTTCATTTCACAAGTAGAGCTGCCTCTCAACGGCATCTTCGCTAAAGCCCCTCTTTCGCTCTGGGAGGTTTCTATTCCCGCTTGGAATTATATGTGAGTCTGTCAACTTTCGCCGCAACGAGCAAAGCGTTATTGAGCCGGAATCATTGCAGTCGGCATTCTGCTTGGATTTGCCTTTATCGAACCACAAGATATACAGGATATCCACGCTCAAATGGCCGTTCTTATGAATGAATACGACATAAATCTTCCTCAACTCCCCGACTTTGACTTCTCGCGGCTTGAGACTGAATGGAGCCGGCTCCGGGGCAGCATCCCTGAGGTTTGGAAATTCAACAACGACGGACGAGAGTTTCAAGTGGGGGAACAGATGAAAGAGAGAGGGCTCAGTGCCAAACACCCGGTCATTCTTATTCCAGGAATCATATCAACGGTACGGGGAGGCTATCTTGTGGTCATTTAGGCGCTATCCCCTCTGACAGTCCCGGTTTTCGCGTGTAGGGTTTGGAATCTTGGACCACTACACCCGAATACCGTACCTTCTTCCGTGAAAAACTATGGGGTGGATTCAACATGCTGTCGCAAGTCACATTCAACAAGGAGAAGTGGATTCAAGCTATGATGTTGGACCCGGTAACAGGACTCGACCCTCCCGGCATCAAGATACGCGCCGCACAGGGAATCGACGCTGCCAGCTCGTTCATTCAAGGGTATTGGATATGGTGAGCATGTATTTGGGCTACCTTAGACTTCTGTTCATGGCTCTCTCCAGGTCGAAGATAGTGGAAAACCTAGCAGTGGTCAACTACGACACTAACAATCTTTATCTTGCACCATACGACTGGAGGCTATCGTATTATAATCTCGAGGAACGCGATGGATACTTCTCTAAGCTGAAGAGAACCATAGAGAGCTTCAAGTAAGTTGGCGTTGTTACGAACTAGACTGTGGTCGTTTATGACGCTCCTACAGAGAACGGCACGACAGCAAGGTCGTCCTTGCGGCGCATTCCATGGGTTCAACGGTCAGATCTATATTTCCCTCTCCATGGACTCAGAGGCTGACTTGATGAACGTGAAGGTTATGCTGGTATGAATGAATGGCTCATATGCTCTAATTGTTGTTTCTCACCAAGTCTGTAGTACTTGTGAGTGGAGAAGAGTGTCCCGTATCGTGTTTGCGTTGAAGCGACGCCTAGCTTCAAATGGGTAGAATCCCCCTTACACGGAAAGGGAGGACCCCGTTGGGTCGAGGTATTTCTCAAAGTCAAATTCTTTCTTCTTTGGAATCTTCACTCATTACCCTTCCTCCTCCAGGACAACATTGAAGCTTATATTACCGTTGCCGGTACGCATTTGGTGAGTCGGAGTTCATTCAAATCGAAGTATAGYGCTTGTGTGCTCAGCAAACGCCTAGGGAGTTGTGAGTCTATTCGTATCGACGTAGCAAGTGCATAACTCAGCCCGACTCTGTAACAAGGCCAAAGCCATGGCTGCTTTCTTATCTGGAGAGATGAAGGACACCGTGCAGATGAACCCGGCGGGCGCCTACGGTAAGTTAATCCCGTCGCCGTTCCATTATTCGCCTTCCTTACTCCATTTCCGAACTCTAGTTTTGGAACGCTTCTTTTCAAGAAAGGAACGTAGACAGCTATTTTTGAGYTGGGGAGGGAGTGCAAGCATGTGGATGAAGGTACCGATTTTCGCAACTGCCCGCTGTTCNAAATACCGCAACCTAGAGTTAACTCTGCTGCTTAGGGTGGTGAAGCGGTCTGGGGGAGTGGTAATCATGCCCCGGATGATGACTGTAACGCGACTCATAGCCACGGAGAACTCATTTCMTTCAGGGCCAAAGAAGTGGACCCCAGCCTCGGTGAGCAGGAACTAAGAAACATGACGGCTGACGAAGCGAGCCGATGGATTTTACAACATACCCCCGAGACGTTCCAGGTAAGCTCGGCCTTCCTCTTCAACGGGAAGCATTCGAGTGCTAAGGCATGTATGATKTCCAGCAAATGATGGCTACGAATTATTCGTTCGGGATAGAACGAGACGAGAAGAWTTTGAAACTTAACGACCTCGATYACCGAAAATGGACCAACCCTCTTGAAGTCAGGTTACCTCATGCACCTTCAATGAAAATCTACTGCGTCTATGGCCATGGAAAGGAAACAGAGGTGCGTACTTTCTCCCCCCGTGTTGAATTCACATGTCTGACTAGTTTACAGCGGTCATACTGGTAAAAATCTACAATGCCTTCTGCCGCGTTCAGAACTCAAAACCTTCTTCATAGGTATACCCGTGGAGATTATGAAAACTCCATCGAAGCCCCRGATCTAACAAGCCCGGAMTGTGAAGATGAATCATGCTCGAACCGCACGAATGCTGGCATCCCCCAGTCCATGAAACGCTGGATTGATTTYGGATACACTAATGATACATCTCTGCCAAAGGCAAGTTGCATGTTATACTGCYGACTYGCAAYYAGTRRCYGAGCATATGACAGGTCGTSAAYGGTGTCAAAATGGGAGAAGGRGACGGTACTGTCAGCCTTCTCAGCCTCGGTGCGATGTGCGTGGAGGGCTGGAAGCGCCCGCGGTGGAAYCCCGCTGGGATYAAAGTGGTGACTGTCGAGGTRAATAAATCTTTACCATTCCTCCGAAATGCGCCAGCTAATTAGCGCATTGAAGCTTCCACATCGACCGGTGCTATCCATGCCCAGAGGTGGAGCGAATACTAGCGACCATGTGGACATYYTRGGGTCGACTGGGTTGAACGAGATCATCTTGAAAGTGGCCACCGGGGCTGGTGACGAGGTGCAGGAGAGCTWYGTGTCGAACATTCGTGAATATGCGAARAAGGTTCGCTGGGACTGATTTATGCCTCCTGGTTGGGATTTATAGATAGATAGGTCACGAGTACTGTATGCAGCATTAATGAACCCGGTGTGCATGGCGTCAGAGGGACTGGATGGCATTGTCAAGGAGCTCAGCTTGTCTACAAACGGTGTTGACAAAGAGACGGAGCATAGGTGCCAATTTGTCCATCGTCTTCTGGAAGGGAGCGGCCATGGAGCTTGGAGAATTGGTCAGTAGGGGGGAGACAGAGGTACTRGAGGTCTTACTGCTTCTGATTCTGACGTCCTGGTCCCCGAGCAGCAATGACATCTGGAAGGGATCCTGTTGCTATCGTTTCCATGAGTATCTGTTTCTCTTCTTCRCTCATTCTGTGGTGAAATTTGTGTGGAGATGGACCAGCATTGGCAAGGAAAGGCAAGTATTCATTGAAACGAAGCCAGAATTCGGCGATCGAATGGGAAATGGCCCGGTGGGTGAGGTCCTGAAAGCACGATTGGGTCAGGTCGAAAGCTAGCAGACCAAATTTAGGCACACCTGCTGACAACAGTTGACCACGATTGTCCAGAAGAGACTTCGCATTCCTGTGAGCTCATAAGTCAGCTGGGCCAATTCGGCTTCAAGTTSTGGATCCAGTTGGCCCGAAGGCTTGAAATGGTCGYTATCTTCGAGAATATGGGGAAAGAGATGGCTGGTTCTGTTGAGATTYAAGGTTCGATAAAACTCGACAGTGGTCAACAGATCCAGGAAATGGGGTGTCATCTCGATGGCAAAGTCGGGGAAAGCGAGGTTGTACAGGGCATATCGAATGACCGGGAGCGAGACGGGCTCCTTGGTCGGGCTCGAGGGTGCATCTGGCTGGGCCTGTGCTGCCTTCCGCAGGAGGGCTGAATACGGGACATCAGAGGACGGTAGAGAGGACGTTGAGAGGAGAATACTTGCAACAGATTTTCCTATGGAATTCTGGGTTTCGAGAGGGCGACTCGAGGGTATTCARGTCGACCTGCGAAATGGCTTTCTGCACAGCCTCCATGTTCGGGAGTGAGCAGGGGCGTGACGCCAACTCCACAAGATCGCGCCTTGTCACGYCACGRGACCTGTGACTRTGTCACTWCTCCCCACTGTGTCAWGTCTTGTCACTGTCAGTTCCGCGGAAAACTTGAACACAGTTGTTAGCTTTACACTTTCCGCGGTTGGAGGGGYGTCTCTCTGMCTTGTGCCATTTACACTTTGACTTGCTGGCATAWTCTGTCCGGCAGAAGCCCGTGCTTGATGCCCTTTCATGTTCCAATCAGCTGCCACTTCGCTCACCACCGATAGACGCTGAAGCATTGTCAGCTAGGTGAGTAGGGTTKGAAATTTTTGACTCCTTTTACGAGCCTGAACTCCGCGGTCACAGCGTATACTCGCGTTGNTTTTTTTCCACTTCTCCTCACTCCGTTTGGAGAAAGAATGCGGTTCTCCGACTTCGTTTTACAGACGTAAGAYGGAAAACGGACTCGGAGCTCGTGCCGTCACATGGGCCCGGCGGGAGCTGCTATTACATGTCCTGTTTCCAAGCAGCTCCGCATACGCAGACCCCGCTGCTTCGAGAATTAGTCGAACGCAGGGCCAGAGGCGAAGCGTTAAACTGATTGTCTCGAGGGGAATGAGTAGCTTCTGGGCCACGTGGCTCCGGTTCTCCAGAGAAGCCAGCTGGCCCTTTGCTGTGTTTTTGGTGTATCCTTTTTTCCAGAATTCCAGGCAGCTCGTCCTCGGACCTCCTGTTTCCT
This sequence comes from Candolleomyces aberdarensis, assembly GCA_004126415.1. Lineage (NCBI taxonomy): Eukaryota > Fungi > Basidiomycota > Agaricomycetes > Agaricales > Psathyrellaceae > Candolleomyces > Candolleomyces aberdarensis. Next base: position 110,359 of record SDEE01000090.1, read on the forward strand.
GTTTTGGAAACGATCCTGCCTTTACKGGGCCCATAGTTGCCGTATTATTGCCATTATTTTTCCCGGCAGATTCTGCTCAATTATGGTCGATCATCGTTCCGATATCCAGAGACCTATAAAACCCCGTTTCTTGTTTTTCTTTCCCATCGTCTCTTTCTTCCTTCCCTCTCTCCCATGTCGTCTTTCAGAGGGTCTTCCCTCCCCCCTCATGTTCGTCTATTTCTCCTCATTCATCCGCGGCTCGACTCATCTATCGCCTTTGCAGTATACCCAAGTTCTCGTCGTCGGGGGCGGTCCAGCCGGAGCCTATGCTGCGACTGCCTTGGCACGCGAGGGCATCGATGTTACTCTCCTCGANGCTTCGAAATTTCCTCGGTAAGTCGAGCTTTTTAGTTCCGCACAGATGAACCCTTCACGCGAGTCCAGATATCATGTTGGGGAGAGCTTGATACCCTCTGTCCGCCGTTACTTGCGCTTCATCGGAGCAGAGGAAAAGTTGGTTAATCACGGGTTTACTTCCAAGGTACGCTCTCCGGTGCTCTCGATGCATCGGATTCTGATTTATTTGAACAGCCAGGATCTGCTATCAAATTCAATCAGTTCAAAAGAGAAGGATGTATGTCTCACTTCGATTCTTCTCTTCTCGAATCCCGAGTCTAATAACGTCATACTTAGATACCGACTTCATAGCTATGGGCCATCAAAATAATGC
>SDEE01000900.1:0-18015 GCA_004126415.1 Candolleomyces aberdarensis
GCCTGGACTCTTATTATTTATAACTCTCGTGTACACCTATTTACCAAGCTCTGGTGATTGCGCAGCTCCAGTTAGTATATATACAACGGACTCTTGTAGCATAGTTTTCCCCAGAGAATTACTGCTGTTATTATTTGTGTTATTTGCGTTTGCAATCTATCGGTTATGTGACTTCTATCTCGCGCGGCGTAATTTAAGTAAAGGAAAGACAAGGCTCAAAGGTTCAACCTTACGGTTGATTTCGCGATTTATCGAGTACCCCTCGGTTTACTGGACTTAGTGTGTCTAAGAGAGAGAATATTGTTTATTCTTAATACTCTACACTACCCCCGTACCTCGCACCCCTGATTTCAGTGCAGCACGACTACGAAAGGGTTATCTACGCTACATATCTCGCGCGGCTCGATGTTGAGTTGGTGTTGGGTGTTTGGTGTGGTGTTAGTCGTCTTGCCGTTCTCGATCTCTTCACCGTATGAGCAGATGCGCCAGGGTATGTCCCTCCTTTCCCCTGTTCTTTCTCCACTACATACTGATTCATTGATATTTTCCAGAGGAGGCTGCCAAGGCCTCCATGACCCCTGGCGAGGCATCTGCCTCTGCCTCCAATCGTCCACCCCCCCGCAGTGCAAACAGCTGGGCTGTTCTGCACGCCTACGGCCAGCCCATGTCTATCCTCACAGGCACTGCTCCTGGTGTTGCCCCTGCCAAGGCCCCTGTCCCCCTGCCTCACCTCAACAACATCATTGCATCCTTGAACAAAATGCAGGTCAGCGATGGTAAGTCCGCTCATTCAGCTAGTGGCTCCCACCTCATCCTCATCGACCCTCTCACAGCCTTGGAAGCTAGCCGCGCCGAAGCTTTGTCTCCTGCTGAGCCTGAGCCTGAGGGTAAAGGCAAAGCCAGGGCGGCGACTTGCGAGAGGGCTGTCTTGACCGCTGATGGCAACTTTGCTGCCTGTGACAGCAACTTTGCTGCCCGTGATGTCAGTGGGTTTGTGTGTGCGAAGTGCAATGCCCATAACCTTGTCCGTCCTGCCACCAACACCTGGTACGTTGTTACCGTCGGTCGCCAGGTCGGCGTCTTTCAGGGATGGTGAGGTTCCGTTCAATTTTTTCGAAATTTTATGCTAATCAATTTCTAGGCACATTGTCCAGCCGCTTGTGTTGCAGGTTCGCAATGCCTGCTATAAAAAGTATAAGAGCAAGGCCAAAGCGGAGCAAGCCTTTGCTGCTGTGCTTGAGGCCAGCATTGTCAACACTGTTGCCTAGATGTGCGCAGTATGTTGGGAGCAACCATTTTCTTTTTTTCATCATTGTCGTCTCTCGTCTTGGACTTGGACTTTGACTGTGCCTGCCCCCCTGTTGCCCAAATCGTGTTGTTGTTGCCACTGATTTGTTGTCTGTCTGTTGCTTGCATCTATGTCTCTTACCGCTCGTGTTTGTATTTTTTTTGTCTCCTCTTTCCATTTCACTTTCCTCCCTCCTGCCCTGGCCCCTTTGTTGCTGTATTTTGCTCTCATCTTGCTTCCAGCTTGGACTTGTATACTCAAACCTCCCAGACTCAGTTGCTTGTTTGTGTAGCATCGTGTTACGTTGATATCTTCTCTGTTTGTATTTCTGGTAGATACAAACAAACTATATATGTTGTAAAAAAAAAAAGAACAGTGGGAGAGTCTCTTAGATGACTCGCTGGAAGTCCAATGCACCGTTCCAGAAATTGGTGACAAGTTGATCTGGATCAAGCAAGACAATCTCCCATAGCTCCTCCAGCGCATGCACAACCTCCTCAATTTGCTGTTCAACTTCTTTGGATTGCCTGTACTCCCTTCCAACTCCACACAGGTTCAGCACTTCCTTTCGGCTATCTTTGAGTTCCTTGAACAAGAGTCCAAACTTTGCCATCTCACGCTCAATCATCAGCTTGCCTTTGTGGGGCTCGCCCGCCTTGTAGAGTTCCTGGTACCGAGCACATATGTCAGCAAGTAGGGTCTCCTTTGGTTTGTTATTGAGATGAGCCCTGAGCTTCCTTGGAATATCTTCGATCTGCTTCTTGGCAAGATCGAGCTTAGATGGACATCTAAATGGGTCTTAGTCACAACATTTGTTGAAACATTGATGTACGCCCACCTAACGGCTGATTTAGCTATGTTATCTTGGGAGGCCTTGATCTTTGTTGCCTTCGCTTTTGGTGTCTCTGCTTTGTGGTCATTGAGTCTGCAAGAGCGTCGTTGAGACTTGTTGATTGACCACTTGTTTCTTCATACATGTCAAATGAATTCCAGAATACGGGCAATTAGATGAGTAAATATTGAACTTATTGTAGTATTTTTTGCTATATTGTCTATGAGCATCACATTGCTCTTCCTTGGTGTTGTATTTTCTGGGACGGCCCATAGTGGTTGGGGTTGAAGATGAAAAGACGTTAACGCAATGAAATTTGGTTGGGTTTGTGTCCATTTGAGCACCTGGTCTGAGATTTACTCCAAACAGACTCAGATGCCTACTCAAGGTAACCTTTCTGTAGTATCAAATTTTGCACATTTTTTGAGCATTTTCTGGAGATTTCTAGGGCTTCAGTTCAACCTCAATGGCAACATATGTTTTTGGGATGCGCTTTGTTTGCTCCTGCAATGGCGGTGAGTGCCCGTGTGCCATCAGGAAATCTCAATCACAAAGAAGAGTGGCCTGAGTTCTATTTACCAGAATGGTCCGAGTTCTAGTAGCCTTCACCCTCTCTCTCTCACCCCACACTCACTGTGCCGCCTTAAGGTCACCTCTTCATCCAGCCACCTCAGCACCATAGGCACCAATCAAATGTATTGATAACCGTACTTGGCTCCGCCTCTGACCAAAATGGATGTTCAAGACCCTGCCGTGAGGACACCAGAACAGCGCAAATTTCTCATCACCTGGGGCATTTTCTACAAGCAGGCTAGAGCACAGGGCAGGGTAGACGAGTTCATCAGCATTGTGAACGCACGCTGGTGGAGTCGCTGGCCTGAGACCCCCGGCCCTGATCTTCAAGAACGCCATGAGGCCACCAAGCGGGTATGTGGGCCTCAGCATGACTGCCGCATTGGCATTGGCTGACACACACCATCACAACAGAGAAACCTACAGGACCTGCACTGGATCCACCATGTGTCACCCGGTATTGATGCTCCGCTTAGCTGGGAGAACATGCTTTCCCTTGCCAACATCCATTTTGGTGTCGTGCAATCGCAGTTGGTTTGTGAACTGGAACAAGCCCAGTGGCTAATCCGCACCAGGCAGCCTGTGAGTGATGAAATGTACACATTGGATCCTTCGTCCTCTCACCCAACATTCCAGGCCCTCAGGAACACTCCATCTGAAACCATCAACCTCACTAATGGTGATGACGACAAGGGTGATATCATAGACAGGAGAACAGGCCGTACCCTGTATCACCGTCAGACTCAATTGATCCATGTTAGAACAGGTTTGCTGGTTGTCAGGGACCCGCTGCCTGGAGATTCCGATGCACCAATTGACCTTACCTCGTCTGAGGACTGAAATTAGCATCAAAACTGGTCTCAGACTGTATCTCATATTGTATATTTTCTTGGAGCCAATGTTAATTACAATTGTTGAAACCTTGCCTCGTTCCTTACATCGTCAACCCCAGTGAAAACCCGGTCCGCACAGTGCAGAGTTTCCCACATGTCACCGCAGAAATCCGCACAGGGTGGCGTTTTCGCGTACATGATGCAAAACCTTCCGTTCTTATACCGATGCCATCACAATTTGTCAAGAATGCCCCTTCGCTGGTGTCGCGACTGCAGAGGCCAGAGAAGATCGACGGAAGTCAGAGGCCAAATCGGAGCGCATCACGGAGCTTTCCGTACACATATACAGTCTAACGTGGCACACTTGTGATCGTCGCTCTCCTCTTTTCCCTTTCGCTCACGAGCATCGCATTTCCCTTCAATATGGCTCATTTAAATCCTCTCTAACTGCCCCCTTTTTCTACGATATGACGACCACGATATCAAAAGCAGCCGGAAGACCCTGGAAGGCAATAGGCCATACAATTGCGGGGTCTCCGACTGAGCGAGGACCTGCTTGAAGGATTCCAATGGTGCGGTTATGGGTATAAAGGTGTGTTGCATACATCCTCGACTAACGTACCTGTTAACGACATTTCATAGGCTTGATGATGCGCCAATAGGGCGTCTCCATGGTCAACTCATTAGCATCTCAAGCAAGAATATAAGATACAGTTACCTTTGGCCCCTCTCTCAGCTACAAGAACTACCTAGCTGATACCTTGATGCATAGGAATAGGACATGTACACAAACCAGATGAACGCAGACAATTGGTAAGTTCACGGCACCTTTTATGCCCCTCACCTCACTGACTTGGTTTGCTCGCCGACCCTCACCAAAGGTGCTTGAAGGTTTGTCACAGGAAGGTGATAGCGGGGCAGCAGCTGCCGATGATGTAATTCTCAGCTTGATGTGGACGCGGGAGCCGGTCATCGGTATGGGTGTAGGCGGTTTGTGGTGTAGGCGGTTTGTGGCATAGCAGGACCGCATATAAAGGCTGTAGGATGTAGATATTAAAAAAAAATAACGATTATTTTTGCAACAGAGATGCATATCACTGCAGATTTGCGGATTTCTGCGAATTAACAACTGATCGACTATTGTATTCTATGCGGATGGGTGCGTAAATTGTGCAGATATCCATCTGCAATTGTTGCATGGTCCGCAAACACGCGGCATATCTTACCCTTTCTCACTGATCTGCGGGATTTTGCGGCGTTGTGCTGGATTTTGCAGCAGTACGCGGACCCAGTTTTCACTGGGTGTCAACATCAATCCCCTTTCACTGAACTTAAGTTGAACATTGAACCAAGTTGAACCAAGTGACGCATTTGAAAGGCAGACGTGTTGGACGCGTGAGAATTGCCTGACCAGGTCCCGCCTCTCAACAATCTTGTGTTGATCGCATTCTGGCATTCAACAGACATGGCTCCCAAACAAAAAAAAACTACGGTTCAGTTCCATGACTCGTCTGACTTTTGGGACTCGGATTGCGACAATGGCTACCAGGACCAACATGTCCAGTTCTACAAGACCGACCGTGGACTCGCTGCAACAACAACCACAGTGTATGTACCGCCTACCCCAGTCAAATGGGTTAAGACCTCCCCAGCCGGGTTTGTTGACCCTGTGGAGCCTCTCACATTTGCTGATGAGAATACCTGCAACAAACCGGCCCCTACAGCAACTGAGGCTCAGGTCCGAGGGGATGTTAATGCCAAGGTTTGGGGGGAGGGACCAGAGGAGCACGCAGACACAAGGAAGAGGAAAGCTACCCAAGCTGTGAGTTGAACTTACCACTGGCTCTTTGTGTGACTGATCACTCTTATAGTACAATCCCCTGGCCTTGTCTGTCTCCAGGGTAGACCAATATGCTCAGGAGATGCTTGCACTGGAGGGCTTGGACAAAACCGAATCACATCGGTGCCAGTCCTGCAGCATCATCATAGGGGCAACACTTGGCGAAGATGCCCATTGATGTCAGGACTGCAACACCTCCAGTCTCTGGTGCCAGCCGTGCATGGTGGCAGAGCACCATATTCGTTATCTGCACCGGGTACAGGTACGCTGTGTCCTCTCCTCTCCCAAATCCCTCCTGTTGCTTAACTCTCCTCCCTCCACACAGCGATGGAATGGCCACTTCTTTGAGAGGTCATCGCTCAAGACTCTTGGCCTGCATGTCCAAATAGGCCACCCATCTGGTGAAACATGTATCCTCCCCCACCCTGTCAAGGGTGACAACTTTGTGGTCATCGGCTCAGATGGTGTCCATGAAATTGCCCTCGACTTCTGTGGCTGTCACCGTACAGCTCCGTCGCTATTGCAGCTGCTCTGCTCTCGACTGTTCCCTGCCACCACTATAGATCCAAAGACCGCTGCCACCTTTCAAGTGCTGGAAACATTTCAGATGTTGTCTTTCACTGCCAAGATATCTGCTCACAAATCTATTGCCACACTTTCTCGCCGAACAAACAACACTAATGGTGCCAACGTCAGGGTGAGACTTTTTCGCTGAAAACTTAAAGTAAAAATCTGATTGAAGAACTAGCATCGTTATCCTGAATTCCTCAGGATGGTTCATGAGTGGCGACACGTCCGCCTCATGAAACGCTCGGGATGAGGTCATGAACGAGGTGGCGTTGCAGCAACCAAACCTGGCAAATGCGCTGTCTTGTGCCCTGCGTGCCTGATGCCAGGGATTAATCTGCCGAAAGGCTGGGAGTGGTGCCCTCTGCCTGAGTGGTGAGTTGTCATCTACTTTGATTGCACACTACACTTCAATGACAGAGCTTGAGCAGGTGGAAACATTGCCTTTTCATTGCCCTGGACGGCAATTTCAAGCTCACTAGGCATGATGTCTCTAGTGACGAGCGTGACCCTGGCCTAAATCATGGAATTGCGTACATTATCAAAGAGAGGTCATATAAGGCTTTCATCAATGAATTCGATTTGTGTACTCCAGATGACAAGAGTACCTGTAACAACCATGATGCAATCAAGTCAGCCAGTATCCATGGTGGCAAGGGGATAGCGGCCTCGGGAATGGGGTGTGCTCAGTGCAGCCGCCATGATATGAAACGCCCAACCAGCTGCGGGGATTCCTGAAGGGGGAGAGGTACGTTGTTTTTGATCAGATGCAATCCCCTTTCATTATCTCATTGACTATTAGATACATATACATCGACTATTGTGTTCTTATGACACTACTCCACCACGCACCGGAGCTTCTCGGAATGTCCTACGACATTGCTTGTCAGTGGCATAAGGGCTTCCTGGAGCGATGTAAGAAATATGGGCTCAACCCAACGATATCCAAAAAATCCTCCAAGGAGATATTATTCCTTGTTCCGAAATTCCACCTCCCAGCCCATGTACAAGAGTGTCAACTGAATTTCAGTCACAATCTCACGCTGCATGTCGGGAGGACCGATGGGGAGGCTCCTGAACGTGGGTGGTTTCAGACCAACCACATGGCCTATAGCACCTGCGAGATGGGACCTGGTTCCCGTCGAGACACGCTGGATGACGTTTTTGGAGATTGCAACTGGGCGAAGGCCGTGACTATGGGTATGTGGCTGCAATTATCAGTGGACGCCATATGACGTGTGACACATTTGTTTTAGACTCCCTATTGGCTCGGCGTGCCAAGGAGGCCGTAAAGCAGCGCGAAATTCATGTTGCATTGTTCCTCAATTTTGCTGAGGCGCTGGAGAAAGGAGATGTCATTGAATGGACAAGGGCTGTAAAGGCATGGGAGGCCGATTGGAGCAAGCCCAATCCATATGAGCCCTCCAGGGCCTGTAGGTGGCCTTTTCACTCTTATTGATGCCCTGCTGACTGCCTTTTTTCAGCGATCAGTGAGTCATCTGTGAGACTGGAGCTTGCAAAGGAAGACGAGCAAGCTCTCAAGGCGGGGGAGGCTGAGGTTCTGCATGCCACAGTGACTGCGAGTTTGTTTATTTTGCAGGGGATTGAGTTGGAGGAAGCCCGGTACGTGTTCAACAGCTATGCTTGTGGGCTGATATCTGATTGGCTGGAATTTGGTAGTCGACGACATGGGATCAATCTGAAGGAGTCCAGCCAGCATAGTACCGAGCTACAAACAAGCCAGCTACTTGATAACTGGATAAAGACGCAGCAACTGTACATGCCATCTGTGACCGCATATCGCCAAATGAAGTCAGAATCTGATTCCGTGGAGGATACCTCCACGAGTATACACAATGTTCAATTCATGATGCCATCGGAGATCGTTGGCCTGGTCCATTTCAATGCCCAGCTGACGAGGTACAAGTTCAAATTCCGTATCGGACAGGCTCACTCCACCATTACACTGCAGTTTTTTATGTGTTTGTTCAAGAAGCACATTTTAAGCAAATCAGGTGCAAGGAATGAATTTGTTTACAGTTTGTGTTGAATGTGCCTACATTGGACACATATTGAGCAAAGTTTAGTACTGGCAGAAGGAGGCAGGACACATGCAATGCAAATTTGAATTTTTCTGGCCTGAACATTTGGATTGCAGATTGAAGACAATGTCAACCCTTGCGTTTGGTTTGTTCAAAATGTACTTCCCAAACAAACACATCAAAAACCGCAGTGTTAGGGATTTGCAGAGAGCGCTTTTACTCAAGTCTCGGCTCTTGATCTCCAAGAAACGATACTCGTCAGGTACGCAGGTAATGACACATAGCAACGCTCTCATAACCGAGGTCAGCAAACGGATCACTCAAACTGTGGCAAAGTACAATGCATTATACTCCAAGCTGCAGAAATTCAGCAGGAAGGTCAGTGGAGAGGAGACAGGGGATGCTTTGGTGTTCCAGGTTTTCAAGTCTGAGCATCTGGTCAGCTTGACGAGCGCCACCAATGGGCCAGAGGGCTTCAAAAGTCTTTCGTGGATTTGGAAGGTCCGTTCCCCAGGCGAAATGGACACGGAGGTGACAAAGGATGGTGAGTGAGTATATCTCTGGTAAGGCTGTTCTAACACTCCAATGCCCAGCACTCCGCATTGAATTCTGCTGATCTTGCATGCGGGCTCAACACTGGGAGGAGGAATGCCTCTTATTGGGCAAGGGAATGCGACATGTCGAGCAATTTTGGACGTGGGACTCTGAGAGATGGGGATGCAGAGCAGAGGCATCTGTGAGCGACACAATGCCAGATACCATATCTCTCCAGAGGATCTTTTGCATCCGGAGCTGGTCGAGCAGGCCGGTAGGCAGAGTGCATTGGTGCATGCTGGGAAAACTGCGTATGCGTGGCGGCAGGTCTCCATTCGGCAGTCTCTGGCTGAGAGAGCACTGGACAAGTCAAAGAACTGGTTGCATTTGTTGGACAGAGAGACAAATGGCACCTCTGTCTTTATAGAGACCGATGATAGGGCAGCGGATAGGCTCACAAGGCAGAAGGGCTGTCCAAAGCCTTTGGTGGGTGGTAGCGGTACTATGGCAACCGGCAGGAAAAAGGGACAACCATAGTTGAAGGGACAGTGCTTGCACAAATTTTTCGAGCTTCTGTACCGATTTTTACCTGTTGAAATATTGTTAATATAGCATTCTTCGTATAGTGCAAATAGTGACATATGTGGTAGAAAACGATATAGTCAAACTCGCAGCGCTCGTGTGATTTTTTCGAGACTTCTACTGATTTTTTTCGTATTGAAATATCATGAATATAGCATTTTTCAAATAGTGACATATGTGGTACAAAACATACGGAGACATACTGAGAGACATACCCAGGCTGGACGGTCGCTCAACTGGGAAGTGATTGATGGGACAGAGGCTTGCCTTGGATGGGGTACATGATTGATGGAGGAGGTTTCCCTAATGGGAGACTGCAAGGCGCACATCGCCCGCTTTGGACTGAGGGCAGGAGCGGTATAGGAGGGCGTTTCCAGAATGGGAAGGGACCCCATGCATGAACACCCGCTTACCGGTATCCACTGCTCATGCATGGGGCACTCCTGGCTCATCCGGGACTTATGCATGAGGGTCACAGCAGCTGGTGAAGACAGGCCATTTGATCTGAAGCGGCGTCATCCGGCTAACATACTAAACCCTAATCTCTGGTATGTGGCAGCACGCCCCTAAGTCGGCAGTCCTCGAGCAGACTCCAACTCTCGTGAACCCAAGAGTAGTGTACCCTTTTTATTATCCTTTGTGCCACACGAAATATCTTAAGACTAGTAGGGTTTTGTAACATAGAGATTGATTAGACACGACTGTGCATTGAATTATATGTGATTATTCAATAAAATGATGTTTATTCGCAAAAAAGCGAACACGGTCGTATCAACATATAACGGCCTTGTTTGCGCATACCCAAGAATGACTGCCGACCATGTAGGCCTGGTGAGCATGTTGTCACCCAGGCTGTCCTCGAGAATGCTTTGTTGCCTGCTCAAGCACGGCGTTTGTGGCTTTAATGCCCTCGACTGTGCATATGATTGGAAGAACTCTGCACACAACTCCAAGATATTTCCGTACTGTGGCCAATCTTGACTCATGGTGGGCGATAAGTACACCGGCCTTGAACCAGGCATTGGTGCTCAAGCCGATGTAGTAGATGGGCACTTGTTGTGCTCATTGGGCTGTCGATACAACTGCAACCCGTCGATGGGAATTGATATGGAGAAGGGCTCTGTCAGAGCGGGTATTTAGTCTTATGTGTACCATTTACACCAACACGTACTTTGTCTTATGTCGATTAAAGCACGGTGTATGGCCAAATCTTGTAATCAAACAATTAACATTTTTCTTGTGCAAAAACAATAGGACTGGGTAAAGATGAACAAGACAGGACGTTCCCGGCGTGTAGACTACACGCTAAGGGGACAGAGGTAATTCGTTGACAATTTCAAAGAAGGGAGCACGCCTTTCAGATAACCAATCCAGGATGTTTGCCCTGTTGCTAGGTAAAGAACGGCCATGCGTGGAGGGCCTGGGGGGGAATTGAGTCGTGCATAGGGAAGCAACAACACATAGAACATACCAGGGGCAAGGGGCCATTGTACCAATCTCCCATTCATTCCAGGAGGAGACACCAGTGGAACAATTACTAATCCAAAGTGCAAGCAACCGTTAGGCTACCAATGAACACAGATTAGAGGTGGTGGAATGGAGACAAACAAAAGCTCTTGAGCAGGTGGGACAGATATTGACAGAGGTACAGAGTCCGGTTTGAGAGTAAAATCGGCACCATGTTGAGCAGTGTACGGCAGGAGAACAGCAGATCTACGGTGCAACAGAAAGAGATTGGCATTGGGGCCCACAACAGCACCTGGTGCAGTTGTGGGCGCAGATGTGTGACAGCAGTGGCATGCCGGGACAAGCAGGCAGGCGGCAGCGACAGGTGATGCACACAGTCAGCCAAACACAACAGCGGGAACGGAAATGTTGTCCTCACAATGACGCACGGGGACGGCCTGTTGCGCATGATCTGGAATTGACAGGCATGCTAGTGTTCAAACAGAGGAAAGCAAGTACAACATACTCTATTGAAAAAGNNCAAAAAAAAAAAAAAAAAAAAAAGGAATAGCACGCGCGGCCGGGACCAGGCAAATTTATGAGCAAGCCGGTCAATGACAACATATGACCACCAACGTACTTGAGATGACAATATTTGAATGCAAGAGGGCCCGTTCAGAACCAGGTCAGAGAAAAGGAGGATTTATGTAGGCGAAGGACCCAGTGACGAACCCAAGACAAAGACCCATGGCCGGAGTGATGCAGGGCATATCACCCCTACTGGTATGTGCATCCCCTTCCAATTGCAGCCTGTGATTACCATGAGCGAATAAGAAGACATGAGGCTGATGAAAATAGAGAGTCACATACCAGGATATCAGACACAGGAGATTGGGAGGTGGCAATGACAGTGTACAGAAACAAAATGCACAAGGCAGGGATAGAATTCGGGCGAACCAGTCGCATTCTTTCCATTTTTGTATCTACACACAAGAGATTAATAGTTACAAGCAAATGATGAGATAATAAAAGAAAAACGCAAGCGAAACAATGTTGTGTTAATATGATTGTTAAAATCACACCTCGGGAACCCCAACAACGATGACCCAATGCAAATTACAACCCAAGGTCATATTGCCTGCGCCAGACTGATAAACACTTGCAGTGTAGCCAACAACAACAAAAGACCCATGGGGGATTTCCCCTTCCCAGCAGGGAAGTGACGAGGAAAGACTAGGGAGGTCATTGGTCAAGTTGAAGTCGGGACTTTGGCGTGCATCAAAAACAGGAACTAAAGACGTGTTAGTTGAGATACAGGTAGGACAAACAAGCATGGTATGCGTACTGCTTGTGTTGTTGGGCAAAGCGAAAGTTTCAGCATTCATGCAATTTGAGGCGGTACATGTGGAGGAACTCTTCTTCATGGTGAACGTTTTGCTAGACAGAGTTGATTTGCCTAACATCCAATATCAATCCTTGATCAAGCACAGATGAAGAATAAAGTCACCATTATTGTTGGAGGATGCACTGTGGCTGGATTGTGAGCGGGTTGAGAACTGGAGAGCATTGTGAAAGAGCTGAGCATGGAGGTGCTGTTCCGCAAACACCATACAAAAGAACACCACCAGTCTCTCCCACTCTTGCAAATGCAATATGACACGCACAAACCGCTGGGGTAAACCGGTTGGACTTGGGCATGATACCTGAGAGTATTCCAGGAATCCAGACAAAACGGCGATGACTGGTCTGCCTTCGTAGTAAAGGTTCCGACAGGGTTTGTCCCACCAGCAACCTCAACCGTACCCATGTTGATGGGAGACGCACAACTAGGATTGACAAAGTTTGCTCTGCAGGAAAAAACGACAGTGCAGTATGCCAAACTACATAGCACACCAACAACGATCAGCATGAGCATTCAGGGGTATGGTTGGGACAACTTACTCTGCGTCCATGTCCGCACACTGCTCTCCCCACGTGGAAAATTGCACCTGGCCAGGTCCTACTGCTTCTGACCAAGGAACTAACTTGCCTTGCCTGTTTTGTAGCAAGGTAAGTGAACGACCGTTGATCCAAGGAAAAGTTCACACACCTAAGTGGAGGTAATCCTTCATAATCGAGCAGTGGATCCTGAAGCGATTCATCTGTTACCTCACAGTTATCGGGCAACTGTCTGCAAGGAACATCCATGGCGATAGGGGCGGGACCAGTGTCACCTGGGGAAGCACTGATTGTTTCAGTTTTAGTGGATGACGCAGAAGACAAATCTAGTGTCTTGGGGGTAACTTGTCCCATTTTGCGACTGCGGAAGCGTGATGGGGTTTGAGGAGTGGGTGGAGTGGACGTGGACAAAGATCCAGATGGTGTTTGAGGAGTGGTAGGAACAGATTTGAAGGGCAACCCCAGGGGTGATTGATCTTTTGTCATACTCCTTCAGAACCAAGAATACAAAGAACAAGTAGCCACGTACCCTGTGCATGCTGGATACTACCATTGGTATTATCACCAGCCACGTCTGCATGACAACCAGCGACGGCTTGAGAAGATTCTCCAGCAAAAAGTTGAGCGCGGATGGACCGTCTACTCTCTGCAAGGGCTTGTCTACGAATTGGAGAGGATGAAAATGATGCCTGTCAAGGGTAAGAACCACCTACTGAAGAACATCTTGCTCGCACTGTCTGATTATCATGGATCAGCACACGGTTCATGAATGAGAAAGGAAAGTAGTGCTTACTCAACATCAGCAGAGTTATTCTCTTCAACATGACCACTGCTCGGCTCTCCGACAGGGTCTAACACCTTCTGTTTACCTTTGCCTTTGTTCTGCTTTACAGGATGATCATGCTCAATTACAGAGTCTTCTACCTTAACGTCCGCCTTTGGGAGGAATGTTTGCAGAAGGGTCTCCAAGCTATGCCAACAGATCAGTCTTGGCAATGTGAATAAACAGACAAGGGCTACGGAATGAGAGACGTACTCTAATTGACAATCCTCATCAGGTTCATCAGCGAAGTTATCCGTACGGGTGCTGGCCAGGCTCTTCAATGCATCAAGAATGAAAGAGTTGTTGCGGAGGATACTAAGGCCCTGGCCGGATGCCAGATGAGATGAGATTTGATAGGTCATGTGAGGGATTGATGGCGCTGTTGAAACACATTTGGACATGTTCGGGTCATCGTCGCGCCTCTTGTGCGCTCTTTCTTTGGATCCCTCACACTCATTCTACCCTAAACTCTATAATTTTTGATATCCTATACCATGAGGAAGAGGCGGAAACACAAGTGAACGCTCATTGGAGCACTTAGGACAAAGAGATCCTCCTAGATTATCTTCTCCAACACCAGAGTCAGGCTGGAATGGAGGCTACAACAACTTTGCCCTCCAGTAACCAGCCGCATTTGATTCTGGTGCGATATGGGTTCGGAAAAGTGAGGAGAAAGAGCAGTTTTTCAACATTTTCGAACACATCAGAAATTGAGCATGACTGCCGGTTGCCCCGGATCGCTGTGCCGGCATCACATGACCCCATCAAATCCCAGCTGGCCATCTCATCTGGCATCCGGCCAGGGCCTAAGACGTGTGTCACGATATTCCTCCTCCTGCATTTGTCGCTTCCGATTATGCTCTTTATGGGCGGTGACAGTGGGATCCTCATCACTAAAATCAAAGTAAATTTCAAGGAATGCCATGTTAGGCCATGACTCACTTTTGGGCAGATATACAGCATCAGCGTCCATTGCAAAGGTCTCTTTGTCCTTGTCGTTCTCTGGTTCCTGACCGGGAGGGGGGTCATTGGTTGGACCAACCACAACGGCAAGCATTGAACCTTCACTATCAGAATCGTCGTCACTGCGAGGCTTGTCAGCACAAGGATAATACTTTTAATCGTCATGTACATAAATGAGTCTTCATAGTCATACTTGTCAAGAGCAAGATCTTCTTCGTTGGCAGTCACGTTTCCTTGAACATTGTCTTTGGCCTTGTCGTCAATGAAACCGCCAGGATTGGGATCGGAGTCGCAAGCAAGAATACTGGAAGGGTCAGGCATTCTGCAGAACAGGTGTCATAGTCGCATACAGTGTTAATAAAAGGTTATGCACTGATCATCCTCTGACAATGGCACAGGCGTAGCAGGCAGACACCAGGGAGAGACCAGAGGGTCCAGGTCTGTAAAAGTCAAGGCGAGGGCGGGTTGTTTTCATTTTTTGACACGCCTTTTCGCCCTGAGGTGAAGAATAAGGTAAAGCGAGGATGGAAAATAATAGCAACACCCACAATCGCAAGTCATTGGGGGCATCAACATTGTCATCAGCGCTGCCTTTGGTAGACCTAGCCCTTTTCAATGACAACATAGGAGCGACTGTTGATTTCAATTGAACACCATCATCATCTGAGTCTAGAACCACTGCGGCCGACTTGATAACGCGCCAAGGACAAGGCTGAGGCCTGCTGACGTGCTCATAAGAGACAGGGTGAAGCTGAACATACCTCGTGTGCACGGTTTCTTTCTTTGGAGTAGGCCCAGTGAAGAGATCGAGAACGGCGAGACGACTAACACCCACAACCACACCTAACACCAACTCAACGTCGAGCCGGGTGAGATATGTAGCGTAGATAGACCTTTTGTAGTCGCGCCGCACCGAAATCAGGGGTGCGAGGTATGGGGGTAGTGTAGAGTATTAAGAATAAACAAGTATTCACTCTCTTAGACACACTAGGTCCAGTAAACCGAGGGGTACTCAATAAATCGCAAAATCAACCGTAAGGTTGTGCCTTTAAGCCTTGTCTTTTCTTTACTTAAATCACGCCGCGCGAGATAGAAGTCACGTAACCGATAGATTGCAGACGCAAATAACACAAATAAAAACAGCAGTAATTCTCTGAGGAAAACTATGCTACGAGAGTCCGTGGTTTATATACTAACTGGAGCTGCGTGATCACCGGAGCATGATAAATAGGTGTACACGAGTTTTATAAATAGTAAGAGTCCAGGCCCCAGCTAGGGAGAGAGAGATAGATAAAAAGGGACAGAAAATAGAGAGAAAATGAGGGTATTGGATACGACAAGGCGCCGCCGCGCCACTTCCACGCCCGCGCTGTGACTATTAATAGATGTAAGTTGCCTTTTGAGGTTGCCAAGGATGATGCCGAAGTGATTGAGGGTGGTCGGTCTATGGTTATACCAACCGCCGGCTTGGTGTGCTTTGCTGCTCGTGCCGCGTGAGGAGGAGTCGGACCTCTGTGAATAGAATTGTTTATTCTTGGCTTGTTTCCTTGGGACCGCTTCCCAGGTATCTCTCCCCGTTGTGTGACCTTTCTTTCAGAGTATTTTGAGCTCTTTTCTTGTGCCGCGCCACATACCCCAGCTTGTAGGCTGAAGCCTACCCTGCTCTTCTAAGAATGTTAGGCTGGCTGCTACCGCAGCATATATGCAGCCTATGGTACTCATTGTCCAAGCCTATCGCAATGCGGAGCCTACGGCTAGCTTAATCCCAGTGTGGAGCCTATTGAGAGCCTATCGTGCCCAAGGTAAGCCATGTTGACGCTGTATAGATAAGTCGGAGCCTACTGGAAGCCTATGAATGGAGTATAGCACCGAGCCTAGAGCCTACAGTCCCGTCAAAAAAAGGTTCCATCGCATGAAATATGTGAAGCCTACATGTAGCCTACCTGAAGCCTATCAACAGAGCTTTAGCAGCAACATGTTCCAACGTAAGTATGGTTTCTGTATGAACAGTAATACTACCAAGCCTAGAGCCAGCTCTCAGGGGAATCGTGATACAGGTGCAGACCAAACGTAATGTAACGGTAACAAAATAAATCCTGCTAGTACTATGCAGGCCGGCTTACAAAAGGAAATACATGGATAAGATGGAGCATTCGTACACGTAACATGAAAGTAGGCGTGCTGAGGTGGCAAGCCAATGACTACTCTGCGCAAGCTTTACCTTTCGATGAACTGGCAATGAAAAGAGGAAGGCCAGTTACGGTGGCAACCAAGTGACGAAATGGGTTGAAGTTGGCCAAGTTTCCCGTAGTAAGGCCCGCACATCTAAGCAGAATGGAGGTCCCAGCTTCGTTGAATGGATCTAACAGTTCATTCCACAAGACTGGCCTCCAGCTGTTTGTCAAGAGATCATAGATCTCAAGAGGGGTATTAGGCTTGACACCACGCAATCTCAGCTTAGAAACAAAGTCACTAAGCCACACATAGCCATGGTCGTCCGAAATAACAGCGACGTCACTATACACGCTGCCATCCTGAAAAACGAGTCCCATTAGTACAGTAATTCTGAATTCAAAAGGGATCACTGCACCTCAAGCCAAGCAACAATAAATATTGCTATCGCATAAGACTGCTCTTCTGAGCTACGGCCATCAGACTCAGACAAGCTTTCCGAATCGGCAAGGGCAATGGGATTATAGTAGGTCCTCCCTGCGACAAGAAAGTCTGAAACAGATGCAGGCAACTCAGGGGACAGGCAGAGCTCAGGAGTTTGTCCATATGAAGAACGTAGGGCTGATGAAGGCACATGGCTGGCACCTGGAGTTGTAGCCTGAGGAGCTTCCAGGCGGCGGCGTGTTGGAAGGGGAGAGACTGGGAGATTGAAAGCGGGGGTTGTGCTGGCACCTGGAGTTGCAGCCTGAGGAGCTTCCAGGCGGCGGCGTGTTGGAAGGGGAGGGACCGGGAGATTGAAAGCGAAGGGTTGACTCAGCGGGAGTGATGGGATTCCACTTGGCGCAAGCAGCCGGTGATGAGATCGGTGCTGCCGAGCTCGAAACACAACACACCAAACAACACACACAACCTAAGTCACAGGTAGTGCGAAGTGAAGCGTCATGAGAGTAAGGCCGCACGAAGTCGGGTGTGAGTAAGTGGGGGTTATAGAGTGAATTAAGAATATGTGGTATCCGAGTTCTCTCCTATTAGACTTCCACAAAATACTAGGGTACCCTGATGTACACCTAGCTAGAGTTCCAAGTCTCAAAGTAGTCACTCCTTATGACTGGTTGAGTTCCTAAGTTCCAAGTTGCAAGATAGTTCACACCGAGTGAAACATTGAGCAGAAAAACTGATAGATTCGCAGATAAACGCAAAGTAAGATAAAAACAACAATGATACGATGATGCCGTACTCGAGAGTAGCTACCGTGTATATATACTATCTCGAGCCGTGTAAAAATAGACAAACGGATACATGTGATAGATAAGCAAGTTTTAAAATAGAGAGAGTCCAAGCAATAGATAGAAAAAACAGAACCGGGTATTGGTAGAGGCCGTGCCAAGACTGTAGCCGCGCGAGTCAGGCGCGCGCTTAGAGGCCAAATTTAGATCACCGTTTCCTTTTTGGTGATGCCGCGTGAGATGCCGACGGATGATCGAGGGTGGACGGGTATCCTTTCTCCACATCCCCTTCCCTCGTAGTCATGCCTAAGCCACTCGGATATGTGCCGTGTCCTTATCGTGAGTCCCTGGTTCCG